>JAZKJV010000451.1:600000-859636 GCA_037367405.1 Ottelia alismoides | reverse complement strand
TCGGACCATCTCGGTGGCATCAGCCAATGCGGGACACTTCCATGGAAGATCAGGAGCCCGCCGACAATGAAGATAGTAGATGGAGTGAGGAGCTATTCAAGATCGAAGGGAGGGGAGGGAGTTGTTCATCCATGTTCTTCCTCCTCCCTTTACAATTCGCCGGATTCCACGTGCGGTCGAGATCTAATCTTGGTCATTGATTATACACGAAATGTTGTCTCATCTCAGCCGCCTGATGAAGTTAAGTGCGCCTACACGTTGCACTTCTAGCCGTCCATTCACGCATCCTTTAGGTGTAAAATTCATCGGCACCCCTCCGCCTATTTCATTTTCTATTTAGTCATGTAAATAAGTATTTTAATGTAAATATTTGTGAATCAATTGCATAAAGGACATCACAATTTTAGCATATTACATTTAGGTTCTTGTTAGGTCATCTCATGTGGACCCCCATGTGAAGGGACATTTTGCATATATGCCCTTGGGTCTTGTAATTTTAATTTCATCCATAAAATTTAAATATGAGTTGTAAACTTTTGAAAAAATTGTGTGTACGCCCTGCCTTATATTTTACTTGTAGAATTGCCTTTTCTAGTTTACAATATTTTGTACATGTTCTTGTAATTTTTATAAATAGCATCTGCTATCCAAAAATTATTCAAAAATAGGACAACGTACCTGGGATGCATGTTCTTTCAAATCATATATTTAGTTTTGCATTTTATGCAACTTGCCTATTTATTAAAAATAAAAAGAGCTCGTTTTACCCTATTTGATTTAAAATTCCAAAAATAATAAATCATGTCTAAAAATTCCAAAAAAATATGTTTTGTTTATTTTAGTATTTTATCTCTTCGGACAAAAAATACCTAAAAATAGAAAAGAAAATGATAAAAAGTAAAAAGCTCCAAAATCCTATAAAAATATAAAAATTCTTTAAAAATTCAAAAAATGAGTTTATGTTTGGTATTATCTTTATATATTATTACACATGAAAATAGTTTTGGGAATTTTTGACTTTATTTATTTTTAAACCCCAAAGCCATTCAAACCTATTTAACTAGTCGTTATTTTTTTGAATATTTTGACTTTAAAAATTACATAAAAATTAGCAAAAATACCAATAAAATCATAAAAACATTAGAAAATATGAAAAATACAAAATCATTTCTATTTAGCAAATTTTGATTATTTTAGCCATATTTATTAGTATAATACCCTATATTATATAAATACATTTATATAGTTTATATTATTACTAATTATTATAAATACTTTATAAATATTTTAAAAACCACATATATATATAATATCTAATCATGATGATATTTATTAGTATTTTTTGGTTTTTTTTATATTTATTTATTTATATATATATATATATCTTATATCTTATGTACATTATCTTTATATATATGCCCTTATATATACATATCTATATATTATTATATAATATTTAATTAAAATGAGGTTAACATTTAAAAAGTATAAAAGAAAATCAAATAAAAATTTAAAACAAAAAACCCACGTAGAAAAAGACACTTGTGTGCATAATTCATTCTTTATTAGCAATAATCATTAGGCTACCTTGTTTGCTCTCAGTGGTTCGAACTCTACATGCTTACATTATACACCTTTAGTTGTAAAGTTTAATAAATTGTACTTCACACTTTTTAATTAATTGATTATTTATATATTGTGGGTACTTGTTGTTTAAATGGGGGATTCGTAAGAGGTCACCTCATTGATTATTTATATATTGTGGGTACTCTATCTTCACTATTCTTTTAGTGAGGATAATTTTTAGACCCTCATGAAGAACCATTTCAATAAATGGAACCATTACCGGGGGCAAAGTAGTGTAGTCTAATTTGTGCATAATTGTCTTATATTTTATTTTTTTCATGTACAAACTTTTCTTTCTTTTCTCTTACATGTACATATAATAGCGCTCATTTCCTTGTACAAATTATTTGATTATTTGTGCTAAGTTGTGTTTGATGTGAGGCCTGCTACGCAAGGATGACTTCTTAGGGAGTCGATGCAGCCAAGCATGGTGGAAACTGGCTTTCTTACCCTGGCCAGTAGGAAAGGCAACAAACATGACAAGGAGAGTACTTAGCATGATTTTAGTTTAGGATATATTTTTATTTTTGGTGAGAGAGTGATTCATTATTAATTTATTCATTATTATTGTAATAATACAGGGACTTGGACATTACTCTACTTAACAAGGTCCACTGCCCGGGTGATTGTTCACTTGGGGGCCTCATTGTGGCTTTTTCGTGTTTGTCGCCTTTATTTTAGTTTGTTTTCTGATGTTTTTAGTTTTTCACCTTTCTTTTTATTTGTTTTCTGTGCATGGATCCCCTATATTTTAGGACTACTTGTCTCAGTATTTAGGTCCAAACCCTAACATGAATCATGTACTTATAGTTTTCTACATTTGGATCTAGTCAAGATAATAAGTGTTAACTATTTGGACTTGAACCCACACATCGAGAGAGGCACCATACAGTGCTAGCAGGACCCATTGTGACGGGCATCAAGGTGTCCCCAAGATCGGACTCTCAAGTTCATTTCTGAATAATTGACATATGGTTCTTCACGACTGATAGCAGCTAATGTTTAGGGGAATTTTTTCGATTGCACACCGCAATGTATATAGGTTTAAAAATTATGTTTTGCATACCACATGGAGAGAACATTGTAAATCCTCTAACTCTTCATGCACCATTAGATTCTGTGGTCAGCTTTCCATCATTGAATCAACTTACACGGCTTTTTCGTTATCTCCCTCTGATTTTGAGCACCAAGGACTTAAATGAAAATTCACAAAATCATTAGGCACTTGTATGCAAAATATCCAAAAAGTGAAAATCCAACAAAGTAAAACACGGGAACTACTAAATAAACTTTGACCTTAATTAAAATCTGTAATGGATTACATTATTTGGGGTTCATAAAGCCCTCATTGTCTTTAGGAATCTTAAGAGGGGACCAAAACTCCTTCCATGAGCGAGCCACAACCGGCTAAGGATTAGAGCCAAAAACCCAGTCTATAACTGCCTTGTGTCAGTCTGTAACTTCCTTGTATCGCATGGATTTCTGAAGTATTAGTGCTTCTATCGTATGTGGGCAAGTAGGACAAGGTCAACGATGATGTTCCCACCTTGTGTGGAACACCAACCCTATCTGAAGTATTGAGCTTAGGCCACGCCCTCATGGGCGTGTCTATCTCATCATCTTGCGTCCGAGTAGGGCCTTGCACGCTTACAGGTGATTCCGTTGCGACGTTCGAAGTAGTGGTTTCGCCTATCAGCTTCCTCTATCTCATTCTTTGGTTAAGTAGGGATCCTGGAAGGGTTACAAGGACTTCAGAAAGTGCATACTGCAGGTTACAAAGGAGGAGGAAAAGTACTGGATACTTTTCCGGCAGTACTCTCGCTCTTATAGGGATAGCATCTAAGGACCTATTAAAAGATATGTCTGAAATAACAACTCTAAAAATGAAAAGATAAAAATAGCCAATCCCTTATGGCTTCACATGTGTAGAGTTGGTGAAGTAATGTTTGTATTATGTATTGTATGGATCTAGATTAAGGTTCAAAGATCAAGTTCTGTGTGCTTGCGTAAAATTTTGTCATGTGTTTCCTCTTTGACCCCTTGCTCATTTCAAGCCTTTCTACTATTTGACATTCCTTTTGTTCCTCATTGACCATTATATCCTTCCTTCTGCATCGATCATTCTTTCCCTCTACGATGTCGATCCGTAGATGGTCTAGTCGGGAATCAGCCGACACCTACATCGATTCCATGGACTCAGTATCATCAATAATTCGAGGCGATTGCCAAGAACCCGGTTCGGACTTTACTAACCGATCTCTAGACTCCTCATCTTCTATCCATTTCCATTCTATTTCTTAATAAAATGGGACCACTCTTGTCCCATGCTCGCTCATTGCGAATGGAGGTCTATTTCAGTCCACATCTTTTAATTTATTCCCAACTACCCGGGATTGACCCTGATCTCAGGTTCATTACTTCAGCTGGTTGGCAGTTTCATAGATGGACTGGTTGGATTCGTCTTACATTGCAGATAGAAGTAGTCTTGGATCCCAGTATGGAATTCATTTCCTCGAATTCAAGCCTTGAGATGGCTCCACCCAGCAGAAAAGCGAAAGGATCAGGATAGTCGCTGCCCTAGATAGAGTAGGGCCCAGTACCCAATAAGAACCAGGTGAATGCTCAGTTGTTGGCTTACATCTAAGCCAGTGAACAGTGGCTAACTGAGCAGACACTAGTGCAGACTACGTTTAAAGACATACTGAACAATCTGATTAACATATCAATAGGAGGAGGAGGAGGAGGAGGAAATGATGAACCAACTCGTGATGATCTAGAAGAAGAAGATCAAAGGAATGAGAACCCTAAACCTACATTGAAAGAGACTTATAACCATGGAGACAACTAGATGATCGAGTGGATTTGCATTCCACTGGTGCATGCTCACTTTGAGCTAAAGCCCCAATTCCTTACTCTTCTGCCACCTTCCATGGGAATACCAACGAGGAATCATACATTCACCTACAGTAGTTCTCTTGCATATGCAAAACTACTCATTACCCTAACATCTTGTTAGGTGTAGTCAAGATGACCGTGTTTCCCTTCAATTTCCAAGGCAAGGCCCTGTATTTGGTCAACCATTTGGGAAAGGTCATGACGATCTGGGAGGAAATTAAGTCTGCATTCCTTCACAAGTTTTATCCTCTCGATCGGCTCAACCAGATGCGAGCCAGCATTAGCAACTTCTCCTAGGCTACCCACGAGTCCACTCATGAAGTCTGGAAGCAATTGACTGATTTGCAGGAGAAATGCCCCCACCATGAGATACCGAGGACTAGCTTGGTCCAACCTTTCTTCGACGGCCTGAATATTGAAAGTCAGATATTAGTTGACTTCGCCTGTGGGGGATCCCACTTTAATAAGGATAAAATGTAGTCTGGCAGATTTTTGAAGAAGTGGCCTAGGGAAAGGCCGCCCTCTCTTCATCCCGCGCATATCAAAGACAACCCTAGGTCCTCCACAATCCAGTACACATGGTAACTTCCCATGAGATAGAGAGAGATGAGAGCTCCAACCTCAGCATCATCAGGGGCCATCTCTCCAAAGTTGATATCATCGAGAAGCAAACACAGGATCTCGAGAAACTCGTCGTGATCGAATAAAGAACACAAAATTTGGACAAATTAGATCAGATCACCAAGCAACTTGAGTTGCCGGTAAGTACCATCAGTGCAGCCATTTGGCAAAACCATCATCTGAGACTCCGGCCAAGAAGAAAAATGAGCCAACACGGCCACATCAACCTCAGCCCAGTTAGCAGCAACCGACAATCCAACACATCTATTACGTGCAGACTCCCGACTAAGCACCGCAACAACAACAGTTGGTGGTATACCAACCAGAACCCTCATCTTCTTATGATCCATTCTCTCCTCCACCACCTCTCATCAAGAGGTTAATGGAGTTTGTCGATTGACATGCAGCTGGTCCGTCTAGGCGGATCTCAGCAGTACAAGCCTGCAAATTCACATCCATTCCCTCAGCATCAAGAAGGGAGATTTGTCTAGTCTTCTCATCCTCAGATTCAGTACCTCCAGTCTCCACACTATCACAATAATTGGAGACAGAATCAGCAATACTCGTAGTCGTCGTACCGCCAACACCAGCCTTACCATTCGTACGTGGTTGCATCTCACCAGCAGTATCTTCCACCTCCCTACCAGCATCAATATCAGCTTCCTCTGCCGCAGCATCAGTATTAGTAACACCCTTCTCAGCCTCCACACCATCAGCTACAACGTGGTCAACATGCTGAACCTTCTGAGGCGATTCCTGTGAACCCGAGCCTTGATTGTCTGGTTCAGTTAGTAAAGGGACTATCAGAGATGATGCAGAAGCTTGACAACCTGACGGACACTGATGACACGAGTTTTGCGAGGGTCTAAAATAATATCCTCTAGAGTGTGAAGATAAAATGTCGTTAAGGCGACCGCTCACAAAATGACGTGGTCAGTCAATAATTAACCCATACAATGTATGAATCAAAATTTATTATACCCTACAATGAAATGTATATCGAACAAGTAAAGTAGGAGTTGAACACAGTAAACAACGTAGGACAGACAATCAAAAATTGGCAAAGAAAGACAATAATTGATTTTGGATTTGTTTGGTATTTTGAATTTGTGTGGGTTTTTAATTTGTAATTTGTTTATAGATTTTTGTTTTTTTGTTTTTAATTTTATATTTCTATTTCCTTTTTATATTTTCTGATTTTTGATATCTTTTCTTTTTAAATAACTAATATAAGAATATATAAAACCATGTCTACAATAAAGAGTAATATAATTATAAATACAACTAAAAATAACCTAAAATTACAGAATATAACATTTTAGATTTAATATAGTTTTCTACTATTTTTTTGATTTTTTAGAGGTTTTTGCTAATTTTTAGGTATTTTTAACGTTAAAAATATCCCAAACAAAGATTAAATAAATAGGTTGAATTGATAGGAATTTTTTGATGATTTTTTATTTGTATAAAGTATTTTGGAGCTTTTTAATTTTTAATCCTTTTCTTTTTTTTTAGGAATTTTTGTTAAAAGGTACAGAATATTGAAATAAACAATGTGTGATTTTTTTTTAGATTTTTTAAAAATGTTTTATTTTTTTGGTAATTTTTAATTCAAATAGGGATAAAATGTGATTTTTTATTTTAAATAAATAGATAAAATACCTAAAAATGCAATTTCAAAAATATATTATGAACGTGTATAATAATAGGCACTTAACCCTAATTGTTCATAAATTTTAGAGTACATATGATAATTTAAATAAATAGAAAACAATCACAAAAATTACTGAACTAGCAGGGGCATAGTTGCAATTAAAGTAAAAGGCAAGGTGTTTTATGTGAAATATCCAAGATATTATAACTAATATTTAATGTTCTAAGACTAAATTGAAATACAAAAAACTCAAGGGATTATATGCAAAATGGCCACCTCACATGGGTTTGCACATGAGATGATTTGGCACGAACTCCGTTGTAATCTAAAATAAAGATAGGGGTTCACATGCAAATTTACCAAAATATTTAACATACAAAATATTTTATAGGATTAGATTATAAATACAAAAAGGTGGGGACTAGACTTGAAATTTACCCCTAATAACATGCGGGTGAACAACCGAGATTAATTCACTTGACGTGTGGCGGCCTCATGGTGCACAATGACAGTTGGACTGCATAGTTGAGATTAGATCTCAAGTTGACATCTGATGGTTGAAGCTTCACGCATTGATGAGCAACTGGGCAACTAGGGTTAAGTATCAAAGTAAATCAAGGTCGTTGCGACCCCAATCTACGAATCAGACTCAACAAGAAAACCACTCAAATCAAACAATCAAAGCACACAAGCAATGTAAGTGGTCTCCGCTATTTATTTAACCTGATACAGCAACCAGATTCGAACTCAAGGAGAATGAGTAAAACCTACGAAGTAGTCAGCTTTCAGACAAATAAAAGCATATTTTTATGAATTTTAATTTTACAAAAAAAAATTATATTTTCAAAATAAGAAAACAAAAAAAGTAAATAAGAAAAACAAGGCACAAGCAAGCCTTCACAACTTTTATTGAGGCCAAAAATACTAAAAAATCAGAAACAAAAATATTTTTATGTTTTTCAAATATTCAGATGTTTTTGGCAATTTTATGATATTTTTATAATTTTTATATAATTTTATAAAAATCAAACAAAGGCAAGAAGGGGAAACAGTGTACAACTTGGACTAAAAGGCAAGTTTAAAATGCTAAAAGTGCCCTAATGTCCTAGTTGTGATTTTTATGAAAAAAGTAAATAAAAATATCTAACAACAGAAATTGAAACCCTATTTTTTACTTTATTAGAATTTTAATGAGTTTTATAAGTTTTTTAGAGTTTGTAGATTTTTAGGGTTTTTATAAGGGTTTGCAATAAAAATGGTACTGGAATCAACGCACACATAAACAAGCAAAAACTATTTTTTTTTAAATTTTGAACCATTTTTTATATTTTCTAGGTATTTTATAAAATAGACAGAGAAATTTTTATGTGTTATTGATTTTTAGAAATATCAAATAAAACTAAATTAATTCACAAAAATCACCATAAATATTACATGTTAGCAAGAGCTAACAGTAATTTTTATGGAATTTTTGGAGTTAATTAGGTTTTTATTTGATTAAGAAAAAGTCATACAACAAGTAGGGACCAAAATGCAATTATACTATAGTTTTCAGACTAATAGATAACATATATAATAAGCATAAAGTCAATTTTGCAAAATATCTAGGATATTCACGCACATGCTAAAAAAACTCACGCACAGGGGTATATTTGCAATTATCAGAAAAGTTCTATCCAAAACATAACATTCATAAAGTTCAAGAAAAAACAAATAACCCACAAAATCACGTGAACATGCATGTGTCTCAGGTTCGGAGGACTAAAATGTAAATACTAAAAATATAAGGTCCAAACTGCAAAATAATTGTACTAGAACTTTGTTCTCTGAACTAACTAAGAAAGCATTAAAGTGTGGGTTAAAATATGCAATATACCTTGAAGCACGTGAGGCATGCGTGATGGTTCTAACGACCCTGATCATCTTCTGCGAAAAGATCTAACGGTGGAGGGAATGTCAGAGACATGCGGTGACGATTCTCTGCTACAATGCAGATCTGTCAGCTCTGAAAAGGGATAGGATGTGTGGTGCAGATCTGACGTCTGCTATGATCGACCGTTAAGGATGAAGCATGGCGTATGGTCAAGATCAAATCTGGAAAGCTGGTCTCCTCATCGACAGCAGAGAAGATAGCTGGAAGAACTCACTGGGGATGAGCTTCGACAGAGGAGGGATCGAGATCCACTACTTCGATGAAGGATCGGAGGAGTCATGCATCATCATGAAAGTGGTCTGTGTCTAGTAGGAGGTTCTGATGAAGGAACCAACGGTCAGACGTGCTGGATGAGGGACCTCCGCTTGGATCTCCTCCGCCGGGTAGCTGGACCTCCAACAGAAGCTCCTATCGCGCTAGGGTACCTACAAGGGATAGAAGGACTCGAGCAAAGCTCCAATCCGGGTTATTGAAGGTGGAAGTAAAAGAAGTGAAGGTTGATGGGATTCGATCGCCAGCGAGGGTGACAGAGGGAAATCTTAGCCTTAATCTCAACCTGAGGGTCGAGTCCAAGGGTGATCAGACTGTGGTGTGAGATGGGGGATGAGGTGAGGGTTCGATCGGAACGGTTGTGAGGATAAGATGGGTTAGCTGGAAGAACTCACTGGGGATGAGCTTCGACAGATGAGGGATCGAGATCCACTACTTCGATGAAGGATCGGAGGAGTCATGTATTATCGTGAAAGTGGTCCGTGTCTAGTAGGAGGTTCTGATGGAGGAACCAACGGTCAGACGTGCTGGATGAGGGACCTCCTCTTGGAGCTGCTCCGCCGGGTAGCTGGACCTCCAACAGAAGCTCCTATCGTGTTAGGGTACCTACAAGGGATAGAAGGACTCGAGCAAAGCTACAATCCGGATTATTGAAGGTGGAAGTAAAAGAAGTGAAGGTTGATGGGATTCGATCGCCAGCGAGGGTGACAGAGGGAAATCTTAGCCTTAATCTCGACCTGAGGGTCGAGTCCAAGGGTGATCAGACTGTGGTGTGAGATGGGGGATGATGTGAGGGTTCGATTGGAACGGTTGTGAGGATAAGATGGGGCTCCGACCCAGGTGGTCAGAGCAGATGAACTATGACTGTGTCAAATGGAAAGATTCGATGGAACATGGAAAATAAAGTCGAAATAAGCGGTACCTGAAGGTTGGAACACGTTCTTGAACTTCAGACGAAGAGGGTCATCAAGTAGTGGCCTCGACCTCGTAGCGAAAGGCGGGGAGGCTAAACGCGGCGGAGCTCTTCGATCACGTAGCTGAGCTACTAATTCAGGCCACCAAAATCTGCTCCAGAGGCGTCTCCCAACTTGTGTCACTCGGCTAGGGATGTCTAAGGGTGAAGGAAGGGGCGAGGAACGAGCTACGGTGCGGGGAAGCGAAGGCGAGCTTATATAGCCGACTCTATGTGCCTCTAAAGATCGAGAGATAGCGTGCAACCCTAGGAAGATCCGTGCCTTCCTAGGGATCCGTGAGGATCACAGATCCTAGGAGAAGCGACAGGAAAGAAATAGGGGTGAGAGAAGGCTGGAATCGGGCTGGAGGTAGAAGGAGGTCTGGCGAAACGAATCGGGTCGAGTCAGTCAGGGAGGCGACGCTGACCTGGGTCAACATCCCTAATGTAGCCCAATCAGAAAGGGTGTAGAATAAGGACAAGCTACGCTACATGACAAAACATAAGAGAAAAATAAAGATAATTACATTAAAAATAATAAATGAATTTAAATGACAAAATAATTATAATAAAATATGTTTATTATTTTTCAAGGAATTTTTCTATGATTTTTAATTATTTTTATGAAAATCAATTAGTGTATATACACTATATAGTATTATATACAGGAGTAATATACCTATGTATTATGTACAAATATTTTTATTTTATAATTTTTACACAAATACCCTTAATTTTAGATTTTATTTATTTTCAACATAATTTTAGGAGTAGAAAATAATTTTTGTTTATTTTTATGGATTATTTACAGGTATAAAATAAATGATGATTGTATTATATATACATGTGTCTTTCTACAAGTAAGAGAGGATTTTTATTTTTATTTTTAGTTATTTTTCTAATTTTTATTTTATTTTTATTTTATTATAAGAAATATGTACAAGGAGGTAAAATAATAGTTTTATTTTATTTTGATGAAAAATAATTATTTACAAATATAGGTAATATGTACAATACAAAGTAGGCCCTATCTCTCTACTTATTTTATTTGGCGATCGAGTCAAGGCCTGACCTTCTCTTGGGATTCGGGTCACTCTGTATTTATTCTAAATACCTCCTTCCTTTTTCTGTTCCTTTATTCTTTTATTTTGTACAAATACATGCTAATTATGCAAGGTTAACATATGCATGCATAATGCTATGTTATTGTATTTACAAGTATTTACATGTTGTTTTGCCAAGATAAATAGCTAATATAAAAGAATAAAGAGTGAGAATCAGGGATTCATCACCCCCTATACTTTACCATTGCTAGTCCCTTAGCAAACAATTATTTGATAGTGAAAAAGGAAAGAAAAGAAAAAGAAGGAGAATCAAGGTTGGTTATTAAACTTGTCTTCATCAAATTGAAGTATGCAGCTCAATCAGACCTTTGGATTATTAGTTTGTCGGAACCTTATTGAGGTCTAAGTTTAAGACTCAATAGACTCTAAGCTCCACCATTTTATGGTCAAGACTCCTCAATAATCCAGATCAGAACAAGTCTACATACACAAACTCTAATGACCATGTATCTTTCCTTGTACGGTGTAAGTGATTTGTAGCTCCCCACCTCAGAAATGACAAGGCAACAGCCTCCCTCAACAAGGTAACTCTAATTCCCAAGTCTAACAGCTCTTCCTCGAGGAGCGGGGTATTCCTATCTAAGTTCAAGTTCAACCGGCTCAAGAAGAGGGGGAAAGAAGAGAATGGACCGTGGCCAGTGTAGCCATGTATCCTTGGGAGTCCAACCAGTGTAGCTAAGTCTCCCGCTGCAAGCTTCATGAGATGAGAAGATGTAATACATAAGCTTTGCTTTATTTGACTATATACACTCCAACAGGCATTTTATTTTCTATCAGGCATGTCCACTTTTTTGGAGTTTTTCTTGACTTTGCACATTTTTTCTTTCTTTTTTTCTAATGTGCATATGTACAACATATCTACATGCTGCAACATATATACATAAGGACTTTTTCTTCATGAGCCAGTAGACTATCCCTCTTTGAAGCATTATTGCAACCCACAACTCTTGTCTTTAGACCTCACTACCGCCAGACCAAGTTAAGATGCACTTCCCTTCCTAAAGGAAGACAAGAGATTCCGCGTAGAAGTATTACCCTTGTATGCTACCCCAAGCCAAAGGAAAACTGCCTCCTCATCACCTCATCTGTGTGGAGCTGAGTGTAAAGTGCTGGTCCAAGTAAAGCCATTGTCTGTGAGAGTCATGTGTGTGTTGTTAAGTATTCTACTTAGGCTCATCAAGATGACATGTGAACATAGCCTAGTGGACTTAAAGAATTAAGTCACTAATGGACCTGAAAAGTCTTAACCCCAATTCCTATAAGGTTCCTCTAAGAATTAGGTGGATTAAGGTCTTAACCAAGCTCCATTTTCCAATTTAATTCTGGAATAGTTTAAATGTCAACTCTGATTCAAAAGAATGTACAAAACACTTTTTATGCAATTTTTCAAAATTTTGGAAACATGTAAAATTTTTGAGAATGTTTGAATATATGCATGCATGAATGCAGAAGTTTTGCAAACTACTTACAAATATTTACACAAGAGTTTTTGCAAACTTTTGTTTTTCAAACATTTACAAAAATTTTGTATTATATACATAGTTTTGATACAAAAATATTTACACAAATTTTACAAAAAAAATCAATTTTGCAAACATTTGTACAAAAATACTTTTTACAAATAGGTATGTATGCGCAAGAAAGAGTTTTATGTACAAGAAAATTTTAAAATTTTTTGTGATTTTTAAGCTTTTGATTTTAACCCTTTTATTTATTAACATACTCACACAAAGTACGAGTTATGGATAAAGTATATTTGTAATATATACGACACCCCCTATACTTAGCTCGAACGATGTCCTCAGAGTGATCAAAGAGCGATGAAGAAAACATAACTTTTTTTTAGTATAAGGAAGTGAAAAGAAAGACTATACTGCAATGATGAATGAAAGAATAAAAACAATAGAAGTAAGTGATTTCCTCTATACTTAGGGTCAAGTAATCCTAAGTATAGAGTCTGTACACAAGGGGAAGATCGAGGGTTAGAATGTAGTAGATATACCTCCCCTATACTTAGGGTAAAATATCCCTAAGTATAGGTAACAAAATAAAGGTAAAAAGAAATCAAAAGGTGATCAAAGATCTGACACTCCCTCTATACTTAAGGTAAAGTACACCCTAAGTATAGCATAATCATAAGATGCAAATGGGTGTTAGGCAAAAGAATGTGTGATATGGACATCTGGATCTATACAAGGGTTGAGAACAATGATAATCAGGCATGAGATGCACACGATGTAATTCAAAGACCACATCTCATGCAAAATGAATCGGGGCAACATCAACGATCAGCGGATCATGACCTAGATATGGTTTGAGGCGCTGACCGTTAACACGAAAGGTGGACTCAGATGGCATCTCATATATGTCGATACTACCGTTGTCATGCACCTTTCGGACCAGGTATGCTCACTTCCACTTACTCTGTAACTTCCCTGGAAATAATCTAAGCCTGGCATTAAACAACCATACTCTTTGATCTGGCTCAAACTATTTATGGCTGATATGAGAATCATGCCATATCTTTACTCGCTCCTTTATACTGTAGGCTGCTCGAAAAGGTTGTATCTCTAAGCTCCTCCAGGGCTGCCAATTATGCCTTCCTTTGATTACCTATACTCTCTGGATCCAATAATATTACAGTGAAATCCCGTAGTGATTTATGCTTAATCTCCATAGGTAAATGGCATGGCTTGCCATAAACAATACGAAAGGGAGATGTACCGAAAGGTGTCTTGAAGGAAGTCCAATATGCCCGCAAAATCGAGTCCAAAAGCTGTGACTAATCCTTTCGGTCTGGGCGGACTACCTTTCTACAGTATTGTCTCGATCTCCCTGTTCGATACTTCAGCAAGACCATTAGTCTGAGGATGATATGGAGTGGCTACTCGATGGTCAATGTTGAACTCGTTAGCAAGGGCGTTCACCTTGTCATTGATAAAATGAGACCCCCATAAGATATCAAAACTCTAGGCACCTCGAACCGTGAAATGATATTCTTCCTCAAAAATTTGCAAACAATCATAGCATCTGCGGTTCGGGCGGGAATGGCCTCAACCCAACGACTCATATAGTCAACAACCAATAGAATGTACTCGAATCCTTGACTCTTAGGGAATGGACCCATGAAATCGATGCCCCATGCGTCAAAATCCTCACAGAAGTGAATGGGCAGCATCAACATCATGTCACGCTGTCACAAGTGCCCATCCTCCGACAGTCAGTACACCTCTTCACGAATTCATCACAATCCTTGAAGAGGGTAGGCCACCATAGGCCGGATTCGAGCACTTTCTGTGTTGTTCTCCTCCCAAAATAATGTCCTTCTGCCTCAAGCTTGTGGCATTATGTGAGGATGCTATGGCGTTCCTTCTGAGGAATGCATCGACGCCAGACGCTATCCCTTCCTTCATGATAAAGGATGGGATCCTCCCAATGGTACGACTTGGCCTTCGCAAGGAAGGTCTCAAGTAGCTGCCTGGGCAAACCCTGTGGAACTTTCTTGGCAACAAGATACTTCACAATGTCGGCATACCATGGGAGTCAGGCGATAGCAAGGATCGGCTCATCTCGGAAGGTCTCTGTAATAGGATCAATCTGCTTAGATTACTCAAGATTTTCCAAACGGGAAAGATGATCAGCCACCACATTCTTGAGTCTAGGCTTATCCTTAATCTCTATATCAAACTCCTAGAGTAGAAGGATCCATCTGGTCAATCGAGCTTTGGCATCCTTTTTTGCCATGAGGTACGTGGTGGCAATATGATCAGTATAGATAGTCACTTTGGATCCAAGAATATATGATCTAAACTTGTCCAAGGCAAATACTACGGCTAGCATCTCTTTCTCTATGATCGTATAGTTCCGTTGAGCGGCATCCAATGTACGGCTAGCATAGTGAATGGCATCCATCATGGTCTCGAATGGGAGAGACCAATCAGGTGGCTGAAGGATAGGAGCCTCAATAACTAGGTTCTTGAGAGTCTCGAACGACGAAAGACACTTATCATCTACAATGAACTTGGTGTCCTTCATCATTAGATCAGTGAGAGATCGGGCAATCCTACTGAAGTCATGAATAAAATGTCACCGACATGCCCCAGAAAAGACCACAACTGTCGCAGGTTGGATGGTGGATTGAGTTGCCTGATGATATCCACCTTGGCCGGATCAACCTCCATACCCCTGTTGGAGATGATATGACCAAGCACCGTCCCCTGAGTCACCATGAAGTGACTCTTCTCCCAAGATAAAAAGATGCACCTCAATGCAGCGCTGAAGCACTCAGTCGAGGCTATCAAGACAAGCATCGAACCCATCGCCATTGACCGAGAAGTCATCCATGAAGACCTCTAAACAATCACCCACCATGTCCAAGAAAATGGACAATATGCACCTTTGGAATGTCGCCAGAGCGTTACATAAACCAAAGGGCATCCGTCTGAAAGCATATGTCCCAAACGGATAGGTGAATGTCGTCTTATCCTGATCTTTGGGCGCTATGGCCACCTGATTGTATCCGGAGTACCCGTCAAAGAAGCAGTAATGACTCTTCCCAGCTTACCTCTCTATACTCTAATCAATAAAAGGTAGTGGGAAATGATTCTTGGTGCCCTACACAGACCCTCCAAGAAGTGGGTACCCAGGTAGCGATCTCCTCTCCATACTCACTCACAATTGTGGTGATGCCTGTCTTCTTATGCATCACATGCAATAGAATAACCCACTTGGATCGGAGATGGGGTAGATAAAATCGGCGCTCCACCATTTCGATGTTTCTTTCATTACCACCTCTCGAAGATTCGGGTTCAGCTGTCGCTAGAACTCATGCGATGGCTTGGTGTCCTCTTCGAGATAGATATGATGGGAGCACAGGGCCGGACTTATCCCCTGGAGATCAGCTACACTCCATCCTATCGCCTTGCGGTTCCTTTCAAGAACCTCCACTAACGAGATTCTTGCTCTCCAGTCAAATATGTTGAGATAATGACCGGTTACATCCCATGCTCACATGCAAGGAATCTATACTTCAGTGATTGTGGCAAGGGTTTCAACTCTGGGCAACTAAGAGCTGACAAATCTAGCTTCTGGAATGTCTGAGTGAATGCAACCAGATCTGAATGTTAGAACTCTCGCTGATCCTGAATATCTGATGAAGATGGCCCTGGTGGTGTGTCTGTAATCGGTGCTTGCTCAGTCTCCACCCTAGCTGCTGTCTCCGTGGGAATCATACAAGGCAAATAATCATCAAAATCGTCCCAATCTATGCATGAATCCGAGGGATCTGAATCAGAAGCACAAGAAACAAAGTCTACTTTGTTATCCTGAATGCGATCTTCAGCCTCAAAAATGTCCTCGGCCAAGAGTGTGCTCTCCGAACTCTCCTCTGCTGGAAACTGTAAATCTGAAGTGTTTGGAGGTGAGAGAAGGGCTCGTGAAATGGGGTCAATCCAAGCGGCTTCATCATTAGTGATCACAAATTCACACTCCTAGTGGACGTCTCGCTCTACCTATGTCGTCTGCTCTGCATCACTGAATTGGTCTGAGCAAGCTGAATCTCACGCTTTAGTCTCGTCGATCGTTTCTATTTGTATACTCTCACCCTCGATGTGAAAATACACCTTCCTGCTATCATGGTCGGACACCACCTTGGCTGTGGCTAAGAATGGACGTCCTAGAATGATGAGGGTATCGATCACAGCCTCAGGGATCTCCATGTCCAACACAATGATGTCCACAGGGAATTTCTGGCCCTGAATTGTGACGACCACGTCCTTCAACAACCTCTTCGGCATCTTGATAGATCTATCAACAAACTGAAGGACTGTCCTGCTCTATCTGAGAGGGTCAGACTCGAATCGGTCGAGTAAGGCTGCCGGAAGAAGGTTGATGGAAGAGTCGATGTCTAATAGAGTCCGATCGAATCTCTGCTCATGAATGTGGCATCTGACATAAGGAGCTCCTGCATCTGGCTTCTTTACTGGCAGACAGTTCTGGATGGCAAAGTAGGTGGCACGGGTCAGCACATGGATTTCTGTCTGATGGTTCCTCTTCTTCCTATGGATGGTGGTCTTATCTCTCAAGTTCTTTTGGAATAGAGGGATATGCTCGAGTGTCTCCTGTAGATTCAACTGAATGTGGAATCTATCTATCATCTGCTAGCTGAACTCTACTTGTTGGTCTCTTTTTGAATTTTCTTTTCTATTCCCCTTCATCAAGCAGAGTGCTTGAGGGAAGGGGATGGCTGATCCCTCCTCAGATAGAGGGCTAGGAACATGTTCCTACTATTGAGAGGGAACAGAATCCACACAAGTATCATCCCGCATCACATATGGACTCGAAGATGAAGAAACCTTTCCTTTATTATTATTTTTTGGTCTTTTTCATATTGTCCCAAGGTACAGAAACTGGAGAAAACACAACTCGAGTAGAAGTGGTGGCATCAGTACCACCAATGGCATTGGACTTCACGGCATCAGCATCACGCTCTGGCTCAGCATCATCTGGTATGGTGGCATTAGTACCACCTGCTGCATCTGGGGAAACGATGACCTTAGTACCGTTGACTGGATCATCATCATCCTTAGTGGCTTCAGCACCACTGTCATCAACATCATCATCGACAGCATCAGGGACGTTGTCCTCCTCATTTAGTGCTTCTGGATCATCATGGGGTTGTCGCTCAGACGAGGCACTGCCGGCTGGCATCCTACCGCTCCTAAGTATAACAAAGTCAGCATCAAATATGTATGCAGAAATATCACCCAATGACTCACTAGGAGTGGTGGTCTCTGTGAACAATATGCTTAGACTTCCTCTTGAGGTTGTTCGAGTTGGGCTCGATCTGAGCGGGTATGGCAGCCTTGCCCTTTATTATCTCCCTCATCTCCTGGCGAAACCACCTAAAGGATGCCTGCTAGTCTGAAAGTAGGCAGGCTAGATCATCAAGGGTTAAGTTCTCATAGGATGGACCATGAGGACCGGACGGGTTGCCTCTCTGGAAATGAGGTTGCTGCTAGAACTAGTGAGGGGGAGGCTGAGAATACTGTTGTTGAGGTTGCTGCTACTGCCTCCACTGATGTCCCTGCTGGTAGGGACGAGGACCCAACTGGTAGTGGTATGGTGGCTGTTGGGAGTACTGGGGTTGATGCTACTAAGGCTAGTTACCCGAACCGCCCTGAGCTGGAGGCTGTTGTTGGGATGAGGTGCCTCTGGTAGACAACCCGAATCCGAGGTGATCGCAACGGATCCTGGGCTGCAGATCATACCAAATCCTGTTGACTTCCATCAATGGTTCCTGCTCGTAATGGTAAGGGGAAGAACTGCCAATGGCTGATCATGTTGATACACCACCATTTGAGTGTCCTGAGATGGAAGTGGCTGAGAGTACTGCTGCGGCAACGGCTGAACCAGCTCCGCCTGGATGTGATGAACCTGGCGATACTGGGCGGAGTGCTGGGAAGAGTTGCTGCTGCTAGGGTGATGAACCTCAGTTTCATCATCTTTATTTCCTATAATTAACCCCCTTGCTTAAAGTTTTGTCAATAAAACCCAGTTAAAGTGTTGTAATTATCAGAGTCCTAAATAAATTAAAAATCACAAAAAATGACAAAGCATAAATTCGTGGTATTTTTAGACTTAAAAATACCCTCAAAAATATTTCGTGGCTTCAGTTGATCTCATCTCCAATTTTGGTCAACATGAAAATTGTAGATCTCGTCAAGATCTACAACTTTCATGTTTTGAATTTCTCAAATTCGGCCTCTATAACCTTCAAAAACTAAAAAACCCCCAAGAAATAATCTGATTGGGCCATGTGGCCCATTCTGGGGGCGCCACGTGGCCCGGTCCCTTTGTCTCATCCACCTCCATTGCTAGCCGTTGGATCCGCCCTCTTGATCCAACGGCCAGTCCCTCTCCACGCCTTCAATTCATTTCATCCGTCTGATCATCCTCATCTCAGATCCTCACCATCCCTTAGCGCCGCGCCCACAGCTTGCCACGTGGCGTGCTGCAAGTCGTCCGATAGCGCCCCAGCCTTTCCATCTCCACCGTTATCTCCTGGGCCATTTTCAGCCGCTCGATCAACCCCAAGATACAATCTCGGCCGCTCAATACCGCCTGCCCTTGAGCTCGACACGTGGCGCCTTCATCCGCCACTGATCGCACCGCCTAGGATCTGATCAAGACCGTTCTTGCGCGCTTAGATCTCCACCGTTGGATCTCCAGATCCAACGGTCAGAGGTCATCGTCAACCTCCAGATTCCCCCCTCTCTTCACGCCATCTCCACTCGCGCGCACCTCTCCCCCTTTCAATTTTCTCCACGACTCCAGCGCCCCTCGCACCTCGCCAACCACCACTGGGTCTTCCCCAGTCATCCACCATCCTCGCGCACCACTTCACGACTCCAGTCGTCTTCCCACTCGCTCCTCAACAACCCTCGAAAACCACGTCAACCACCACCACGACCGCCATCTTCCCCTTCAAATACTCCGCCCCTCCCGTCAGTCCAACTGGTCCACCTTTACGTGGGAGGGGGCCAAGCCCTCCTCCGCCTCCCTGTGACAGGGGAGGCGGTGCGATTGAGCGAAGACGACCCGTTCATCCCCGGTGAGACCCTCCGCCATGTACGGCGGAGCTGCGGCGCCTCCAGGCCCGCTCGAGCTGCATGGACTGGCTGGCCATGTCCAGCGAAGACCCGAGCATCCACTGCGATGTTCAGCCCAAGCCCTCACTCCGCCGATCTCTGGTAAGCTTCTCTCCTTCTTCCCTTGTATTTTCTTTCGATTTCGTCAATATAATCAGGCCTCTCCGGCCATCCCCTCACTCCGATGACCACCCCCGTAGCATCGACTTCGTTCCCCCTTTTTCGCGTAACCCTTCGCTCGCCTCCTTCTCGTCTTCCATACCTCTACACCTCCGACCCACCTCCTCCGCCCTCACGGCGGAGGAGCTCCGAGCTCCTCACATTCTCCGCCCCCTAAGAGCTCTCACCTCGCTCACTCACACACTTCTTAGGCTTCGGCTACATGCTACTAACCTTGCAGGTCCATCAAACGAGCAATGGCCGGAGTCTCGCCGGGCCCATCTTCGTGACTGTCGTCCTCGACATTGGAGCCCCGGCGACCCGAGCTGAGATACCAGACACCTTGCCCGAGCTTCGAACTTCATCGACAACCTTCCAGTAGCATCGGGCGAGCTCCACCACGGTCGAGGAAGAGCGGCGGAGCAGGAGCTCCTTCGCCGGAGCCCTGTTCTCGCCGCCGGTCGCGGATGAAGACGGAGGCACAGCAGCCGTTGGATGGTCCTCCCTTAGCGACCATCCAACGGCGCAGACGAAGCCACACCATCGATTTCGGGGGCCGTTGGATCCTCACGATCCAAGGGCAGCTAACCAGCCACGCGTCGACACCAGAGCGCCCCCGAGCCTTCGCCATCGAACCTCCAGGTCTGGAGCGCCCGAGCCTGCGTCGAGCCATCAAGAGCTTCGGCCGAGTCCGAACCTCAGCCAAGCCAAGCCGAAGCACCATCGAACCTCTGCCGAGCCCGAGCCGACTTCCGAGCCTGGAAGGCGCGTGCCTGGCGCGTGCCTTCTGGGCAATTTGCAGAGAAGCCCTCCGAATTTCTTCAATTTGCAGAAAGGTCCCTGCGCGTGTGGTTAATTTACAGGGAATGCCTCAGAACTTATTTTATTTTCATTTTAGTCCTTCCCAGGGACCTTTTTGTAGTTATCATTTCATGTTTTCTTGCATTTATGCCCTTATCTTTCTTTATGCATATCTTGAGCATCATGTTTCCGTTTCAGTTGATTTCAGTCTCATTTGAAAGCTTGTTTTATGTACTTCTTAATGGCATATTAAGTTTTGCATTTTGGACACTTGAATTTTTAGGTATTATTGTATTTGCCATGTGTCCCTTATTAGTAACTTATGCCTTGTTAACATTATCGATCAAGCTTGACATTTTAAGCAAATCTGGAATTGACTCATATTGAATTTTGCTAATCATTATTAACTTAGGGCATATTTCCATTACATTTTCATTGCATTTCATGTCATTTATTTGCATTATAAAAATTGATAAAAAAAAATGCATGTTTATTTTTAATGCATTGTATTGTTACCTTGCATCATTTGACCTATATGCCTCTAACTCAACATTTAATTAAATAAACTTAAATCCGATTAATACGAGAGAGGCTCGTGTCCCTGAGTTCGACCTTGGTATCTTGCCAAGTAAAATAAAAATAAAGACCATCGCATTCTTATCTGACATGTATCAATGAGGTGGTCTCTTTGATGACCAAAATCGGCCCGACTGCTACGACATGATTGAGGTGCTAATCTCGCACTCTTAAAGGGCTGATTTTGCGGTTCGTCAAATGGCGCCGTTGCCGGGGACACGGCTCATTTCTTTTATTTTTTGGAATTTTGTTTATTTAATTAAGTGTATCTTTTTATAGGTCATTTTTTTTGTTCATTCATTTTGCATTGTAAAATTTTTTTCTCTATGGATCTCTAACCATTGTTTTTGTGGCAGGGCCCTTGATGGTTCAAGGAGGCGAGGAGCAGGACACTTCCCGCTGCGAGGAGCCGCAAAACATGCATGGAGCAAATAGGGAAGAAAAAAAATGTGTTGCATTTTTATAATAATTCGTCTTTTACAGCGGTCTTCGATCGAAGACTCGCGATTGTAATCGAACGATCATGGTTGTGTGGGGATCGTCCCCACTTGAGTGTCGACCTAGGACTAGGCACGCGACTCTCCGAGCTTATTTTAATTTTTCCATATTTTACGTGCTTGATCGTAGGTAGGACACACTAATTTCTATACGCACATAATCTCGCATCACTTAGCTAAAATTAATGAAGATTAATCCCCGCTAATAGATGCATGATTAGGTGTGGTTTTATTCGACTTGCATACATTGATTTTGGTTTTGAAAACGGCCCCAGTTTTTCACTTGTTTTTGTCAAATCACTGCATGATTTATCGTTTAGCCTAGATCGCGTTTTTTTTTCATCGAATACATGTTTTTCTCGGCTTTCATTTCCTAGCTCGATCACCTAGGATTAATGGAAAACGGAATGAACGGTAGACGATGATTTTCTGATTGATGTGCTAACCTAATTCAGTGATAATTCAAAATAAAATTGGGACTGTTAATTGCAAGTCAAACAAAAATGGAGTAAAATTCGGTTTTGGGAGAGCAACACCCGCGCATACGCCTTGATTTTCATTTCACATTTTTTCTCCGCGTAATTATCTAACGTTTTATCACCAATAAAACCGACAAGATAATCAACCAACCTTGGTTGGTTTCATGTGTGAGTTGGTGAAATTATGGGTTTTTGCTTGCTTGAATTGAGCCATGTTTGCTACACAACCCTAAAACCTTAGTCACTCCATTTCATCTTCAAAGATTCAACCGCTCACTTGTAAATCCATTCCTCTTCTTCGTTCACCTTGGGTCCCTCCCAACATCAATTCCCATCTTTATACTTAGGCTAATCTCAGCCTAAGTATAGGAGGGGACCCAAGTCCCCGTGATTTTCTCTACTCCTCTTTTCTTGCCTTTATACTTAGGTTAGTTCTAACCTAAGTATAGGGGGAGCCCCTCTTAGCTCCCGTATATTCCTATATATTTAAATGAACCTATGTACTTGTAACATCTAGTGCTATGAGGACATAGCAAAGTTTAAGTATAGGGGGGTATACCGTATATACCGTATATTTACTTTAGCTATAATCTGAAAAATTTGAAAAATTAAAAACTTTTTGGCTAAGGTAAATTTCTTTGAACTAAGAGGATTCAAATGATTTCGCGGCTTTCTCGATATTATGTTACGCTATTTTTATAAAAATATTTTCGAAAATGATTTTTGAAAATGTTTTGAAAACTTTTTATTTTGTGTGACATGGTTTTAAAAAATCGCCTTATCTTTTCAAGGAAAGTTGAGTCTAACTTGTGTTTTAACTCTCTAAGTAAAATCCATAAAAATCAGAAAAAATCCTAAAAACCCTTTAGGAGCCGTTAGTGACTACTAAGCCCAATTAAGTAAGCCGCGTTCAGTGAGGGTACGCCCTTAGCAGATTGGATGGTTTAGAGGACATCGCGCAAGGCCCCGTCCTCAAGCAACGGGCTTCGGCCTGTACTTACATCCATACTGGCTGAATCGCAGATACTCAATTGAGTTTAGGGAGTTCTAATATCTCTTAAAGTTCAAAAAAAAAGTTGTTGAAATAAAAAGTGTCTTGTTTTTGAATGAAGAAGTTGGATTAATCCTCTACACCTACACTTTCACCCAGGATCTGAAATGGTCAAGGAAACTTAGCTTTTTGAGGTCTTTGAGATTTTAGGATTAACCAGCCTTAGTCATCAGGGTCTTAGACTTAATCATCCACATTCCCCTAGGTCTCTAGATTTGCATGCTATATTCCATGCTTAGTCTCAGACATAAAGAATATGATCAGCACAACACATGCACGACTGCAGTTTTGATTGAGATGAGTTTACTCTTCACCTGAGGGATTGGGATGAGGGAATCAAGTTTGGATTTGATCTAATGATGCTCGAGGATGGGATAAAATCTTTGGAGGCTTCATGAAACCTGAGTGTCAGCAATATTAGCCAGTATGAGAACTTGATTCTTATACTCACCTCTTGATATTGACCTAAGTGCCAGGGTGTGAAATAAATAAAAAATGTTGATCAGTGTGCGCCAACTTTTGGTAAAAGCAGTGGAGCTAGCCACAAATTATACAAGTCAATGAAATTCAAAGAAAAGCTCTCATTCCACCAAGTCAAATATCAAAGAGCTTCCACCAAAGGCGAGCGCTCCCAAACTTTTCAAAGTGTCCACTTGGACCACCGCTATTAGGACCAGGAGTCGGGCTTGCACCAAAAAAAGGGCTCTGCATCGTAAATGCTACAAGTCTGGGTGTCGAAGGTACGATAGGTACTCAAAAAAGACACACCCCGGTGTACTCCCAGGAAAACAAGTGCAGACGGCTCCAACTTCTCTTGACGGACGCACTGATCAACACAAAAAATGTGTTGCGTAAAAAGGTACTAGAGAGAATCCTTGTTCCAATGAGAGGGAGAGAAGAATTGACACAATCCCATGCCCTCCATTTCTGGCCTGCCATCTACATTTTCTAAGTCCGACAACTAAAGAGACGGTGGACTGAATGCAAGATTTGATTTATTCCCTAGTGCTGAGAATTGGGTCCTTAGGTGATTTTCTCGGACCAAGATTTTGGGTGACAAATTGACTCTACTCTCAGAATTGCAGTCAACACTAAAACTCATATCCTTTAGTTTATATGTACATCCGAGAGAGTCTAGAGAAGTAGAGGAATTGGAAGCCTCTTGATTAAGGCTGGGTTGAACTCTAGAATTTTGGACCTCTAAAGTCGAGTCGACTTGATCAGATTGGATCCTGTATTCACATGCACAAGGGGGTTAAATCCAACTTAGTCATTCTTTTTTATGCTCGAGGACGAGCATAGTTTAAGTATAGGGGGTGATGAACCTCAGTTCTATCATCTTTATTTCCTATAATTAACCCCCTTGCTTAAAGTTTTGTCAATAAAACCCAGTTAAAGTGTTGTAATTATCAGAGTCCTAAATAAATAAAAAATCACAAAAAAATGACAAAGCATAAATTTGTGGTATTTTTAGACTTAAAAATACCCTTAAAAATATTTCGTGGCTTCAGTTGATCTCATCTCCAATTTTGGTCAACATGAAAATTGTAGATCTCGTCAAGATCTACAACTTTCATGTTTTGAGTTTTCTCAAATTCGGCCTCTATAACCTTCAAAAACTAAAAAAATCCCAAGAAATAATCTGATTGGGCCACGTGGCCCATTCTGGGGGCGCCACGTGGCCCGGTCCCTTTGTCTCATCCGCCTCCATTGCTAGCCGTTGGATCCACCCTCTTGATCCAACGGCCAGTCCCTCTCCACGCCTTCAATTCGTTTCATCCGTCTGATCATCCTCATCTCAGATCCTCACCATCCCTTAGCGTCGCGCCCACAGCTTGCCACGTGGCGTGCTGCAAGTCGTCCGATAGCGCCCCAGCCTTTCCATCTCCACCGTTATCTCCTGGGCCATTTTCAGCCGCTCGATCAACCCCAAGATACAATCTCGGCCGCTCAATACCGCCTGCCCTTGAGCTCGACATGTGGCGTCTTCATCCGCCACTGATCGCACCGCCTAGGATCTGATCAAGACCGTTCTTGCGCGCTTAGATCTCCACCGTTGGATCTCCAGATCCAACGGTCAGAGGTCATCGTCAACCTCCAGATTCCCCCCTCTCTTCACACGATCTCCACTCGCGCGCACCTCTCCCCCTTTCAATTTTCTCCACGACTCCAGCGCCCCTCGCACCTCGCCAACCACCGCTGGGTCTTCCCCAGTCATCCACCATCCTCGCGCACCACTTCACGACTCCAGTCGTCTTCCCACTCGCTCCTCAACAACCCTCGAAAACCACGTCAACCACGACCACGACCGCCATCTTCCCCTTCAAATACTCCGCCCCTCCCGTCAGTCCAACCGGTCCACCTTTACGTGGGAGGGGGCCCAGCCCTCCTCCGCCTCCCTATGACAGGGGAGGCGGTGCGATTGAGCGAAGACGACCCGTTCTTCCCTGGTGAGACCCTCCGCCATGTACGGCGGAGCTGCGGCGCCTCCAGGCCCGCTCGAGCTGCATGGACTGGCTGGCCATGTCCAGCGAAGACCCGAGCATCCACTGCGATGTTCAGCCCAAGCCCTCACTCCGCCGATCTCCGGTAAGCTTCTCTCCTTCTTCCCTTGTATTTTCTTTCGATTTCGTCAATATAATCAGGCCTCTCCGGCCATCCCCTCACTCCGATGACCACCCCCGTAGCCTCGACTTCGTTCCCCCTTTTTCGCGTAACCCTCCGCTCGCCTCCTTCTCGTCTTCCATACCTCTACACCTCCGACCCACCTCCTCCGCCCTCGCGGCGGAGGAGCTCCAAGCTCCTCACATTCTCCGCCCCCTAATAGCTCTCACCTCGCTCACACACACACTTCTTAGGCTTCGGCTACATGCTACTAACCTTGCAGGTCCATCAAACGAGCAATGGCCGGAGTCTCGCCGGGCCCATCTTCGTGACTGTCGTCCTCGACATTGGAGCCCCGGCGACTCGAGCTGAGATACCAGACACCTTGCCCGAGCTTCGAACTTCATCGACAACCTTCCAGTAGCATCGGGCGAGCTCCACCACGGCCGAGGAAGAGCGGCGGAGCAGGAGCTCCTTCGCCGGAGCCCTGTTCTCGTCGCCGGTCGCGGATGAAGATGGAGGCACAGCAGCCGTTGGATGGTCCTCCCTCAGCGACCATCCAACGGTGCAGACGAAGCCACACCATCGATTTCGGGGGCCGTTGGATCCTCACGATCCAAGGGCAGCTAACCAGCCACGCATCGACACCAGAGCGCCCCCGAGCCTTCGCCATCGAACCTCCAGGTCTGGAGCGCCTGAGCCTGCGCCGAGCCATCAGGAGCTTCGGCCGAGTCCGAACCTCAGCCAAGCCAAGCCAAAGCACCATCCAACCTCTGCCGAGCCCGAGCCGACTTCCGAGCCTGGAAGGCGCGTGCCTGGCGCGTGCCTTCTGGGCAATTTGCAGAGAAGCCCTCCGAATTTCTTCAATTTGCAGAAAGGTCCCTGTACGTGTGGTTAATTTACAGGGAAGGCCTCAGAACTTATTTTATTTTCATTTTAGTCCTTCCCAGGGACCTTTTTGTAGTTATTATTTCATGTTTTCTTGCATTTATACCCTTGTCTTTCTTTATGCATATCTTGAGCATCATGTTTCCGTTTCAGTTGATTTCAGTCTCATTTGAAAGCTTGTTTTATGTACTTCTTAATGGCATATTAAGTTTTGCATTTTGGACACTTGAATTTTTAGGTATTATTGTATTTGCCATGTGTCCCTTATTAGTAACTTATGCCTTGTTAACATTATCGATCAAGCTTGACATTTTAAGCAAATCTGGAATTGACTCATATTGAATTTTGCTCATCATTATTAATTTAGGGCATATTTCCATTACATTTTCATTGCATTTCATGTCATTTATTTGCATTATAAAAATTGATAAAAAAAATGCATGTTTATTTTTAATGCATTGTATTGTTACCTTGCATCATTTGACCTATATGCCTCTAACTCAACATTTAATTAAATAAACTTAAATCCGATTAATACGAGAGAGGCTCGTGTCCCTGAGTTCGACCTTGGTATCTTGCCAAGTAAAATAAAAATAAAGACCATCGCATTCTTATCTGACATGTATCAATGAGGTGGTCTCTTTGATGATCAAAATCGGCTCGACTGCTACGACATGATTGAGGTGCTAATCCCGCACTCTTAAAGGGTCGATTTTGCGGTTCGTCATAGGGTCAACCCATGACTTGGGACGGGGTTGAGAAGTTGTCTGTGCCTCCTTGAGACACATGATCTGGGTCTTCATGTCACTCAGAGTATGTGCCAACTGATCGATCTGAGTCATGCCCTGTCACTGCTTCTTCTCAATGATCTCTATGCGGTCAAGCTTCTCACTGATTATGCCCATGTCAGCTGTTGAAGACTCTGCCTATGCTGCTGCTAATGAAGAAGTGGATGGACCCTCATCAACCCGTGCTATCCTTTAATAGGACACAACCTGTGGAAGGGGATTCCCCTATGTATAGACCCTAGTATGGGACATCACTGTATAGTTCTCGACCATCTCCTCGTAGATGGCTCAGACCTGGTCCTCATCCTTGGCGAAGTAGGAGCCTCCAGAAGAAGTGTTAACAAGCCCCTACAGCTCCGGAGTCATCCTACAAAAGAAACTTTGCACAAGATTGGGCTTGGATATGTCATGTTGTGGACACAGGTCGATGAGCTCACGAAATCGACCCTACGCCTCATGGAACTGCTCGTTGGGGATCATGGTGAAGTTGTTGATCAGATCTCGAGCTACGTTGGTCCGACAGAGTGGATAGTACTTATTCAAGTACTCGGTCCGGAGCTTCTCCCAGGTAGTCATGTATCTCCCTAAATGCTTCAGCCAGTAGGCTGCTCTGTCAACGAGGGAGAATGGGAATGATATCATCTTTATGGTATCCTCGTCCACGAATCTGTCGTAGATGGTGCTGCAGATCATCTCAAATTCCTGCAGGTGAAGATGCGACTCCTTGGTGGCAAGCCCATGGAATTTGGGCAAAAGCTGAATGGTCTGGGAGCCGAGCTTGAAGTCGCCCAGAATTGTCGGAAGCTGGATCCAGGGGTGAGTAAGGGTTGCACCAGGGTTGTGCAACTCCCTCATAGGCCTGGCAGGTCTGAATGTCTCCTGCGGCTCTTATGGTTGTCCTCCATCTCCTCCTCCAGGTGTTGGAATGTCCACCGCCTGCTCTTGGTTGCTCCTCTCTGTCAGCTCACATCTGTGCCAATTCCCGACGCACCTCTGCCATAAAGGCTCCCTAATTTCGAATTTGGCGCTGCATAGTTTCAAGGGAGGCTAGAAGTGTGTTGTTGATGGTGCCCTGACTAGAACATACGTCGAACCCTGGGGTTGCTGATTGGTGCGTCCGTCACTGCTGGACATCTCACGAGTCTCTACAAAGGCAAAAGACCCGAACTCAGGTGTCGTCATATGAACAAACAGTTGTGCTGCTAGTCTCTGCTTGGGCACCTCAAGACTGGAAGAAGGGCCGTCGAGGGGGAACAGGGCAGAAGCGAACTCAGGTTTGGAGAGCGGGTCTAGGTTCCCCGGAACCTCCCTAGATGAATGGGTCGGAGTGCTCGAGAGCGGCATTGTCAAAGGAAGCCTATGGATCTCCGACCCATCATCGTGATCTGGAAAAGTACAGATCAGATCAGGATGCAAATAAGATCAGCCGTCAAACCCCCAATTCACCTACTCAACACTAGCTGATGATCGTGAAGGATCGGTCGATTATCTTGTCAATTTTATTTAGGTGATACTTCAGTCTTGCATAGCGATTAAGAGAGCTGGTAGGTACCTGATGCTCCTAAGAGACTGACCAGATCCCAAAGTTAGATGTTTCCCAGCTAGTACGAGTTGCGAACCATTTACCGGCTACCTGATCAACTCGATCTGTTAAGGATATCGTGTCCTGCTTTACCGGAGATCGGAGAGGTCCTCACTGGAGAATGACTAACCCCGAGACTAGTAGTCTAATGAGAGTTCAAGTGTGGATCTATCCTAGGGTGTGGGTCACTCTCTCGCTCAAGCAAACTAAACAAGGAGGGTATGACTCTCCCAAAATAGATTTTTAAGTGACGTGTCTTTTAAGATCAAGTTTGCATTAATAGTCCCAATTTTATGGCTGTCTCTTTTTATGGTATTTAAAAAAAACGCCTAACGAATTTTTCGATCTCCTGATTATTTTAAGTCCAAATATAGGGGGAGAAGTCAAAAAAGCCGATGCGCGATTCAAACACTATGATGCATGTAAAGTAAGAGAGGTGTACTTGACTCCAGCACTCTACATGCAAGGTGATCCGCGCATAAATTTAAAGACATAATTTAAACTAATCTAAATGATGCAAGAAGAAAACGGCCTTAGACGAGCAACTTCTAGTGATCACGAAGCACAATAGTTAATTGACTAGAGAGATGTCGATGTTCGGTCTCGGATGCTGATCGGTGTTCGCCACAAAGGATCTTGCACGCGTTGTATACGGCCTCTAGCGGCTTGGAACCTCTCAATTAATCAGATTAACTTTTTATTATGAATTATTAATAAGGTCCAATTATGAACTATAGGTGCAAGCAGTCTATGAGGGATTGGACCTTAATTATTTACGTCGTGATCAAGAGAAAATCCTGAATCTAGGGGTGAAAATCTTCGAGAATCAAATAGAAATAAAATACGATAGAAATCAAAACTGACAAAAACCGTGGTGAGGTCCCCTGAGCACACCGGTGCTCGGCGAAACAAACCCCCATAAGCCAAGTGTCCAGAAAAGTCCGAGTGTCCTGTATTATTACAACAATAATAAGTGCTGGAAAAAAAAACTAACTGCTCTATCTAATCTCTAAAAGCTACAACTGCCTCCATCTCTACTTCTGCTCCTCTTCAGGCACGTGTCTCCGCCAAAGTGTCCTCAGGCGGTTCCTCGCAAGAAAAGAGAAACAGAAAACGGGCCAGAGAGCAGTTATAACAAATAGATATAAAATAGGAAGAAAATCTGAAAAGACTACTAAGCTGTGCTCCCCGGCAACAGCTCCATTCTGATGAGAGACTGGCCAACTAGGGTTAAGTATCAAAGTAAATCAAGGTCATTGGGACCCCATTCAACGAATCAGACTTAACAAGAAAAATCGAAACCACTCGAGTCAAACAATCAAAGCACACAAGCAATGTAAGCGGTCTCCGCTATTTATTTAACCTGGTATAGCGACCAGGGTCGAACTCAAGGAGCACGAGTAAAACCTACGAAGTAGTCGGTTTTCAGACAAATAAAGCATATTTTTATGAATTTGAATTTTTGCAATTTTTTTATATTTTCAAAATACGAAAAAAAATAAGTAAATAAGAAAAACAAGGCACAAGCAAGCCTTCACAACTTTTATTGAGGTCAAAAATACTCAAAAATCAGAAACAAAATATTTTTATGTTTTTCAAATATTCAGATGTTTTTGGTAATCCTATGGGATTTTTCTAATTTTCATATGATTTTATAAAAATTAAACAAAGGCAAGAAGGGGAAACAGTGTACAACTTGGACTAAAAGGCAAGTTTAAAATGCTAAAAGTGCCCTAATGTCCTGGTTGTGATTTTTATGAAAAAGTAAATAAAAATATCTAACAATAGAAACTAAAATCCTATTTTTTGAATTTTTGGAATTTTAACGATTTTTATAAGTTTTTTAGAGTTTTTAGATTTTTAGGGTTTTTATAAGGGTTTTTGCAACAAAAATGGTACTGGAATCAATACATAAAAGGCAAACACTATTTTTTTGAATTTTTGAGCCAGTTTTTTATATTTTTTTAGGTATTTTATGAAACAGACAGAGTAATTTTTATGTGTTTTTTTATTTTAGAAAATATTAAATAAAACTAAATTAATTCACAAAAATCACCATAAATATTACATGTTAGCAGGAGCTAACTGTATTTTTTTGTAGTTAATTAGGTTTTTATTTGATTAAAAATAAGTCATACAACAAGCATGAACCTAAATGCAATTATACTAAAGTTTCCAGACCAATAGATAACATATATAAAAAACTAAGGGTCAATTTTGCAAAATGTCCAGGATATTCACGCACATGCTAAAAAACTCATGCACAGGGGTATATTTGCAATTATCAGAAAAGTTCCATCTAAAATGTAACATTTATAAAGTTCAAGAAAAACATGCAAATAACCCACCAAATCACGTGAACATGCACGTGTCTCAGATTTGGAAGGACTAAAATGCAAATACTGAAAATATAAGGTCCAAACTACAAAATAATTGTACTACAACTTTATAAAGCATTAAAGTGTAGGATAAAATATGCAATATACCTTGAAGCATGTAAGGCACGCATGATGGTTCTGACGGTCATGATCGTCTCCTGCGAAAAGATCTGATGGTGGAGGGAATGTCAGAGACGTGCAGTGGCGATTCTCTACTACAACGGAGATCTGTCGGCTCTGAAAAGTGATAGGACGTGCGGTGAAGATCCGACACCTGCTCTGATCAATCGTTAAGGATGAAGCGTATTGTACGGTCAAGATCAAATCTCGAAAGCTGGCCTCCTCATTGACGGTGGAGAAGATAGCTGGAAGAACTCGTTGGGGATGAGCTTCGACAGAGGAGGGATCGAGATCCACTACTTCAATGAAGGATCGGAGGAGTCCTGCATCATCGTGAAAGTGGTCCGCATCTAGTAGGAGGTTCCGATGGAGGAACCAACGGTCAGACGTTCTGGATGAGGGACCTCCACCTGGAGCTGCTCCATCGAGTAGCTGGACCTCCAATAGAAGCTCCTATCGCGCTAGGGTACCTACGAGGGATAGATTGACTCAGGTGAAACTCTGATCCGGGTTATTGAAGCTGGAAGTGAAAGAAGTGAAGGTGGATGGGATTCGATCTCCGGTGAATGGCGACAGAGGGAGATCTTATCCGTAATCTCGACCTGAGGGTCAAGTCCAAGGATGATCAGACTTTGGTGCGAGATGGAGGATGTGGTGAGGGTTTGATCGGAACGGTTGTGGGGATAAGATGGGGCTCTGACCCGGTGGTCAAAACAGATGAACTACAGTGGTGTCGAATGGAAAGATTCAATGAAACATGTAAAATGAAGTCGAAATAAGCGTTACCTGAAGACTGGAACACGTTCCTGAACTTCAAGCGAAGAGGGTCGTCGGGGTAGCGGCCTCGAACTCGCTGTGAAAGGTGGGGAAGCTAACACGACGGAGCTCTCCGACCACATAGCTGAGCTACTGATTCAGGCCACCAAACACCGCTCCAGAGGCATCTCCCAGCTGATATCACTCGACTAGGGATGTCTAAGGGAGAAGGAAGGGGCGGGGAATGAGCTATGACATTGGGAAGCGAAGGTGACTTATTTAGTCAACTCTAGGTGCCTCCAAAGATCGAGCGATAGTGTGCAACCCTAGGAAGAACCGCACATTCCTAGCGATCTGCAAGGATCAGGGATCTTAGGAGAAGCGACGGGCAAGAAATCAGGGCAGGAGGCGGTTGAAATCAGGCTGGAAAAGGGGGAGAAGGAGGTCTAGTGAAGCGAATCGGGTCCGGTGATGAATCTACGTTTCATCATCTTTATTCTATCATTCTGGCCTTAAAAACCCTAGTAAATGCGTATAAAGTCTTAATTTAGGCATTTTAGCATTCATGCATATGTGTGTAAATAGTGTATAAAATACAGTTTTTAAAGCCAAAATTATATAATAAAGAAAAGAAAAGAAAAAGAATAAAATATTGCAAATATTTTATGACCTGAAACCCCGAGACCTAGGCATCTTGATGACTAGGTCGACAAGGAATAAAGTAGGGGGAGATAAGGGCCAAAATACACCAAAAATACTTTTCATTTTATCCATTCTTTATTCATTTTGGGACCTATTTTTGGTTCTACTTTTTACACCTCAAATAAAGAAACTTTGAACATGAAAGTTGTAGATAATTAAATAAATAAAAATACAAAATTGATTTCACTCAAAAATAATATACAGATAAAAAGTTATGGTCTGAATAAAAATCCAGAATCACAACTTCCCAGACCCGTATCTCACAAATTAAAACTCCAAATGCACCAAACTCGCCTTTAATTGTATATAGAGTGTAAAATAAGCTATTTAATGGCGGTGGTTTCGCATTTGGCGGAGCTACGGTTTGAAAGTTGAGTTTTGGACCGTCATTTTGTACTTGTACAGATTAAAATATAAATTTTATTAATTATTCATTATTTTTATAATTTTATATTTTTATAATTTTGTAAATATTATTTATAATATACTTGTATATTAAAACAGGAATAAAAACTCAAATAAAACACAAAATAAAATACTTGTAACATAAAATACATAGGTATAAGAACTACACACATACCTATATATTTAATACTTTTATTTTATTGAGTGTATAAAATATTTCAGAAAAATAAAATAAAAATATATTTATGTATATAAAAATGTTTTATAAATTTATAAAATGATAAATAAAAATAAATAAACTAAAAACACAAAATAAAAATAAAATACTTATATCTATAGATAAATATACCTTTAAAGGTTAAAATTGGTAACTTGTAATTATTAACCTCATAAAAATAATTAAAATTCATAATAAAATAATTCATAAAAAAATATTTTTTATTAAATAACCAAAAAATAATAAAATTATTTACTATTTTAAAATGAATTTTGAAATCATTTTTTCAGGCTTTTTCCTGGTTGGTCCACGTGGACCAACCAGGGGGGTTGGAGAGTTGACCTGCGGTCAACTCTCTGACCCCAGCCTGTACCTCATCTGAAGTGCATTTTTGTCCCATCTTCTCGGATTTTTCTAGGCCTCGTCTTTCACCGTTTGGGGTCGATGTCTTCACGACTTTTGTAGTCCTACCATAGGGCATACTCGCCCAAGTGTTTTTTCGACCTTCGGGTCGTTGCATCTCCGATACGCCTCGATTTACGAGTCGTCTCCACCATGTTTCAAAATGCACCCGTCACCTCCCTTGGTCCTTTGAACCCTCTTTTTGACCTGATTTCCTCCATTCTTGGTGGCCCTGGATCGAGGGACGTGACAGGTCTCTCTCCGACCGTCGAGGGACGAGGATTAGCGGGCCGAGGAGCGGCTCCACCCATCTCCGGCCAAGCTTGGCCATTGAGGTCTATGCTCATGGTTTCAGGCCATTTGAGTGTATTTTCTATGCTTTTCTGTGTAGTTTAGTTAGATGTTAGTAGTTTTTAGCTCGTATGTTTGTTTTGTTGATTCAATCACTCACTAGCCTAGATTTCTCGATCAAACACCTCGCCGGAGCTCTAGAGCTCCGGCGTCCATTCCCGCTCCATACATCACCATACCACACGCTTATGCCCTGAGGAACTTCTACTGTCGATGTGCATTCCTTTTGCTGGTTCCCAGGCGCAAGATACCCCCCTCCTAAGGTCGATTTTTGTAGCAGCCGAGTCTCCTGGAGCGGCCACCGCACCTTCACGTCGCGGCGGACATTCAGCTTCTTCCAAGCCATTTTGCACCTGCTGCCCTATCGGGGATAGCTCCAGGAGTTTTCTGGACCGTTCTGGACAGTAGGCGGAGTTCGGAGGAACCCAGGGAGCCCGATTCAAACTCGCCCCACGCGAGTTCCTCGACGATTCTTCCTCCAGACTCGCCCACCGTCCGATCGCCGCCCTTCTCCAGATTCTACATCAGCCGTAGGTCCGCACTTCTCTCGACCATCAGATCTGATCCACACCTTCTAATCTGGACCATCAACGCTGAAGGGGTATCGCGCGACCTGCGCGCGACACGTGTCTTAAGTGGAACCGCCCCTGCCATCTGATCTGCATAGGCCCTGGGTATTTTGCGTACTCCACCTTGGGCATTTTGTATTTGATATGAAAGACTCAAACATTCATCTGCGGTTTATTAAGTTTTGAACTTTTTGTAATGGCACCCCGGTAGTTTTCTTATTTGCAAGTGGGTCCCCGCCAGGTGCGTGCCAGGCACGCGCACCTTGGTGTTTTTGCAGGATAGCCCTTGCGGCTTTTGCTTTTGATAATTAGTTCAGCATATATTTTATTCAGTTATAATCTTTCTGGAATAGTTGCACACAAGCCCCTCAACTTTCTGTTAATTACATTTATGCCCCTCGCATGCATGCATTTTCTTGTTGTTGTCTCTATTTAATTCATGCATCTATAAAACCCCAAAAAATCCCCAAAAATCATAGTAGGTCTCTGTTGCATAGTAGTTTAACGGCATATTTTTATTTTCCACAATTTTTGCATTTTATTATTTATTAAAAATCAAAAACATGTATTTTTGCTAATATTTGCATTTTAAAATCCGAAAAAAATATAAAAACGTCTCAGAAAATTCCAAAAAAAAATTATATTGCCTATCTTAAAGTCTTTTAACTTCAGTCCAAAAATCATAAAAAATATAAAAGAAAACCCATAAAAATTAGAAAACTCTAAAAACCTTCCTAAAAATCCTAAAAAATCATAAAAAATCCAAAAATTGTGTTTTCTTTTCGTGAATTTTCTTTGTTCTGTTATCTTTAATTGAAAATTAATTTGGAGAATTTTTGTTGATGTTTTCTATTTTTTCATTCCCATTTTAGTTTCAGATCTTTATTGTATTCACTGTTTTCTTTATTTTGCCTTTTTAGAAAAAATCAAAAATATTTTGAAAAATCCCCAAAAATAACAAAAACAGTAAAAAAATCTAAAAAAGCCAAAAACATTTTATTTTCTGATTTTTGACTATTTTTACCTATTTTTTTAAATATCTTATTCCCTCTTTTCTTATATTGTTTATATATTCTATTTATAAAAAACAAAAAAATATAAAATATAAAAAGAAAAATATAAAATCAGAAAATAAAAAAATCAAAATACAAAAATATAAAATTAAAAATTAAATAAAAAATATATAAAATTAAAAACCCACAAAAAAGCATCTTAGATAGACACTTGATCACACACACATTTTGAACTTAATTGCCCCGTTCTACCTGTCTGCTCCATGTGTTCGACCTCTACACATACTTGCATATATACACATCTTTGTTGTAGAGTTATAATAAATTTTAACTCCGTACATTTACTTTCATTGCTTGATTTATCTGTTGTGGGTTAATGGTTGATTAATTGAGATTTCGTGAGCGGTCGCTCAGCGACACTGTGGTCCTACCTTGTGTGGACTACGTTAGACCCTCGCCAAATCTCGGTTATCATAGGGTCAGCCCAGGGAGGCGATGTTAACCTGGGTCAACATCCCTGACGTGGCCCAATCAGAGGGGGTGTAGAATAAGGACAAGCTACACTACGGGACAAAATAAAAGAGAAAATAAAGATAATTACATTAAAATAATAAATGAATTTAAATGAATAAAATAAAAAAATGATTATTATTTTTCAAGGAATTTTTTTATGATTTTAAATTATTTTTATGAAAAATAAATTAGTGTATATACACTATATAGTATTATATTCATGTGTAATATACCTATGTATTATGTACAAATATTTTTATTTTATTATTTTTACACAAATACCCCTAATTTTAGATTTTATTTATTTTCAACATAATTTAGGAGCACAAAATATTTTTTTATTTTTATGGATTATGTACAAGTATAAAATAAATGATGATTGTCTTATATATTCATGTGTCTTTGTACAAGTGAGAGAGGATTTTATTTTTATTTATTTTTTGATTTTTATTTTATTTTTATTTTATTATAAGAAATATGTATAAGGAGGTAAAATAATAGTTTTATTTTATTTTGGTGAAAAATAATTATTTACACATATATGTAATATGTACAATTTAAAGTAGGCCCTATCTCTCTCCACTTATTTTATTTGGCGATCGAGTCAAGGCTTGACCTTCTCTTGGGATTCGGGTCACTCAGTATTTATTCTAAATACCTCCTTCCTTTTTCTTTTCCTTTATTCTTTTATTTTGCATAAATACATGCTAATTATGCAAGGTTAACTTATGCATGCATAATGCGATGTTATTGTATCTACAGGTATTTACATGATATTTTACCAAACTAAATAGCTAAAATAAAAGAATAAAGAGTGAGAATCATGGATTCATCATGCATCCAACAGTGGTTGCTTTCCTGGGCAAAGGATGATGACCAGACGACCCAGTGGGCATCTGCAAGAACATGCTAAAGAACACTCCTTTGGCGAGCTTCCCTCCTTCAAATCCTCGTGATCTTTTGCCCCCAGGAGCTCGGAGACGGTGCAAAATACTCCTGGGATCTTCTGCAATGGTTGAGACACTCAAAAAGGTCCGATGCCGATTGTTGAGGCCCCGGTGGCTCGAGGACCTAGAGCTCGATCTCATGATTCGATGGTCCCGGCGTGGGGGTCTATTCTTTCCGTTCTCTACAGGAAAAGGTTAGGAGCGGAAAGACGAAGCTCTGGGGGGTTTCAGGGGTCGGAATGGGTGTAAGATGAGGTCGAGTGATGTTCTCCAGCATGCAACAGAAGAGGAAGAACGGATTTCTCGATCTGTGTGAAATCGAGGGGAGAGAAGGTGAGTGGAGCATTCAACAGGTGTAGGAGAACGATATGGGGGTGAACGGTGAAGCGAGGGTACTCTGGTATGGTTGGGAACATGCGACGTAGGCACAACTCCAGCAAGTAGGGAAGTTTTGATTTTACAAAAATAAAATAAAATCAAATAAAATAAATGTTGGCCCTTTACTAGTGCTATGTTAAGGAACAAAAAAATTAAAGAAGAAGAAAGCTCACTGGGAGCACACCTAGAGCGAGCTTTAAGCGGAGGAGCTCCGATGAATTGGATCGCCTCGATTCGACACCCAACAAGATCCCTGAAATGATTATCATACTCCTGTTGTCACCAGGAAGGGGAATCGAAGCTCAAACCTAGGGTTTAAGGGTGCAAGAAGGACCAATGACGAATGATAGTGGAAGAGATGTTTTATACAGGTGTGGGTTCAATTGTGGAGTAGGCTCGCTTCAAAGGTCCTAGGATCGAGAAATCGATGGCGCATGAAAGTGTGTTGATCGAGGCACAAGAGTCAATGAGGAATCTTCCTCAATGGATGTAAAGATTGGGCTCCAAAAATTAGGGAAATCGAGGGGGAAAGTGACCTGGCATAGGAGACCTTTGGGGTGACGAGTTGACCAAGGTCAGCTCTGACTCGCACCCCATTGGTCCACGCGGGTGCACTAGCAAACAAAACATGCTAAAAAATACGAATAAATAAAAAATATTAAATGATTTTACTATTTTTTGTTAAAATATAAAAAATATTTATTATTTTATGTAGTATTTTGTTGCGATTTTTATTTATTTTTATGACTTAACTTATTACAAGTTACTTTTTGAGGGTTCATTTATAAGTATATTTACTTATGTTTAGTATATTTTATTTTAATTTTGCATTTTTAATTTTATTATTTTCTTTTCTTAATTTATATATTTATAACTTATTAAAATACACATGAAATTATTTTTATTTTTTTTGATGTACTTGGTACTCTTAAATAAATATGTATAATTATTTTATAGGTATAAGCATTGTGTAGTCATCTATGTGTTTTTTATATACTATTTTATTTTAGCATTTTCTTTATGGTTTTATGTTATTCTAAATATGTACATATACTATAAATAGTATTTCGAAATTTATAAAAATATAAAAATATAAAAATTATAAAGAATAAATAAAATGAATACTTTATTCAAGTATATTATACAATAGGGGTCCAAAACCTAACTTTTGCATCTTAACTCCAAATTGAATGAAACCACTTCACAGAATAGATAATTAAAAGTTATATACAAGTAAAGTGATTTTGGTGCATTTTGAGTTCATATGGAGAAGATATGGGCCTGTGAAGTTTGGGTTTTCTAATATTATTCAGAGTGTAAAACGAACACTGTATATTATCTTTGTATGAAACCAATTTTATATTTTTCTATGTATTTTTATCTACAACTTTCATGGAAAAGTTTCTATATTTTACGTATAAATAATAAATAATAAAATAGGTCCCAAAAATACAATATTGGAGGCTGATGAACGCGGATTTCGTCTCTTTAATAATAAGGAATTGTAGTATAGGAGACGAAATACGGTCGATCAAAAACCACAATCTTTGAATGTTGTGGAGTATTTTTACTTGGAAAGTCTACCAAGGTTGAACACATGGAATGATGATATTTAGTTGTGTGGTCTTAAATTAATAATTAATTAATTGCTAAGTTAATTTCTGTGGTGAAAAATTAAAATGAACGAAAAGAAATGTGATGCAGTGATGAGGATGCGATGCAAATTAAGTAAACAGAAATGAAGCTCAGGATCTATGACTTATGATCTTTAAATCCAAACAATATTAATCAAAATCCTTAGAATTTAATCACAGATCAAAGGATATAATTTGAGAAATATTTATCAATAAAACCCAGGCTACAAGCTAGGAGTTTAATCGATGAATAGTCCTATCAGAATTCCCTGTAATTTGCTCCTCAAAATTAATCTTTAATCGACAAATTAGTACGGAGATTAAATGAATTCTTCCTTGATTTAGCCCCTGCAAAGAATAAATCCTCAAATAATGATTCACAATCATCAGATGAGGATTGATCCAATTGAAATCCTCAATCAAATCCCTGTGAAATAAATCATTAATTTTTCAATGAAAATATTGCACAAATATGTCAAAGAGTATCCTGCATAAATCATCAGAGATCCTCAAATAATAATCATCAAAACATAGTCTCAGTTCTGTTCACGAACTATGCAAAATGATAGAGCATGAAAATAGTTTCAAAATGACATATTATATGCTAAAATTGGAGTTCGTATGGAGAAGATATGCAATAAACAACTTCCAAGGACTTAAATGTAAATAAAAATAAAGTTTTCTTGCAAAGTGATCCTTAGAGGCACTTATCTGTAAATAAGAAAACCCAGAGGGGTCTCCCTACAATTTGCCCACGCACGCACGCGCGTGACTGTGCTGGTGGGTGGCCCTTTGTAATATCTAGAGTTTACGGGGGTCCTTTCACAATTTGCCCCTTAATCCACGTGTGTTGCATGTGCTTTTTGCGAGCGGGGGTTCTTCTACAAATCTTAGGAATGGCAGGGGTCTGGATGCAAATTACCCCCCCCCACACACACGTATCGTACATGTGCATAGGAGGTTCGAGAGGCGAGGCAGAGGCTAGGGGCTCGAGCCTACGTGGTTGGCAATACGAGGTCGGTCCGACCCAAGCCGCGAGGCTGGGGCCTAGGCTCGAGACGGCCTATGTGGCAATGACTCAATCATTGGATAAAGGGTTGTCCTTGATCCTATAGCTGCCAGAGGTCGAGGGTGGTCGGCGGAGGGCGAATGGGCCGACGCAGAGTATATTGGTCTTGTCGTCGACGGAGCGAGAGGCGGAGAGGGAGCTGGGGCTCCGTGGAAGGCAGGCGGAGAAGCAGAGAGGAGCTCGACCATGTGACACACGCCTGGGAGCTTGAATAACCGATGGTGAAGTGGCAGCCTAGTGAGGATGGTCAAGGGCTAGTGACGAGCACCTACAGGGGGTTACTGAAATCGAAAAGGAAAAGGGGGATGGGAGCTCCGTGTGTAGTGATGGAAGGAGCTTGAAGCTCCAACCTTAGTGAGGCTAGAGGTGACGGAGGATCTGGAGAGGTAGAAGGGAAGATGTAGGTGTTTGAAGATAGAGGTGTTGTCAATCGTCGAGGTTGGGACAAGGATGACATGGTGTCGGCTTGAGGCTCACATGCAAACAAGGAAGGGGTCCTTGTGTTTTGTCACTCGAAGGCCCTGGTGAACGGGGGCTCTGAGCTCTGCAACTCTATGAGTTGCTACATGGTTGGCAGTGGTTGTGGATCGCACGTGGCTCACTCCTCGTCGTCGCTCAATGGAGGTATGCCCTATGTTGTCACCTGGGGCTGAAGAGCTGGAGGAGTAGCCTATGAAGATGGTAGATGGGGAAGACCGCCGACAAGGGGGGAAGCTTTATAGGAGGGGGCAAGATGGAGAACAACCGGAGATGAAGGGGACATTACATGCAGCGAGGGTGGTTGGCAATACGTGGGGTGGCTTGCACAATTGTACTTGTCGGAGAGGGAATGCGCGAGGGTGGAGGAGCGTTGCCGAAGGCACAACGGCTGGAGGAAGAGGAAGATGTCATGTGCTAGGCACGTGACCCAGGAAGGAGAGAAGAGAGAGAGAGAGAGAGAGAGGAGAGTCACGCGACAAGCACGTGACTGGGGGCGGTGATAGGAGAGAGAAGGAGAGAGGCGAGAGAGAGGAAGTGGGGGTGCTATGTGGCACGCCCAAGGGCTGCCACATGTCATCCCAAAAAATTTTCAAAATTTAAAAGGAGAAGAAAAATAGAAAAGAAATAGAAGGAGACCTCGGATAAAAAAAAATCATTCACGAACGTTGTTCATCTCGACGAGATCTACAAAATTCATGAAGGACCTGGGAGTAAAAGAGGTCAACTATGCAAAGTGGTATTTTGGTGGTTCTCCATGTGTATAGAAAACCAACTTTCTGGTATTTTGTATTTTTTTGATGTTTTAGAAGAGGATAAAACTCTAGAAAAAAATATGATAAAAAACAAGACACTTAAACATTAATATAATTTCTTTGGATTTTTAATAAATAAGAAAATAGGGAAATAAAATAAAACTATCAAACAATCGAATTTTGTACAGACACACAGAGGTCACTTAGACACAGTCAGTTTCTTTGATTCCAGTCTTGATTTGGATTTGAATTTTTATGTTATTTGATAAAACTTTCATCAAAGAACACAAATGAAAAAGAAATAAAATAAAATGGGTTAAATATGTACATAAAAACTCAGATCAAAAATCGCAAAAAGATAAAATGCGTAAAAGAGGCCCAAAATCCAACTTTCACATATTAGCTTCGATATAAAATTGGTCTTGTTTTGAAGTTATTTGAAAATGGACTACTTTAAAAGTGAGTAGACCAAAATGGGACATTATTCGAGGAAGATATGCGTGTTTTAGTCTGTTTGATGTGAAATTAGGTTTTGGATTTATTTGTCACTTATTTGAGTTAGCAATTATTTATATTTTTTATTTATTCTTATTAGTAATATCTACACAATGGAGTTCGTTTTAGGTCAATCGGAATTAGGATGAATTAACTATAAATAGGGAAAGTTACATGTTTATTAGGTCAATTACACCTGGATTTTGTGTTCCTTGTTTTATGCAATTATGCATGATGAAATGCGAATATTATTTACACATGTATGAATGCTAATGATGCTATATTAATTATTAAATGCATATGGAATTTGGGAAATAGAGCCTAATTGACCAATGTTAGCATGTTGAATCTGAGATTCATCAGAGGCTACAAATTAGGATTTTTATTGTGTTTTTACCCTTATCTCCCTCTACTTTATTCCTTGTCGACCCAATCATCAAGATACCTAGGCCTCGTGGTTTATGGCCATAAAATACCTTTGGCATTTTATTTCTTTTCATTTTCTTTTATTTATTCTTTTATTTTATGTTTAAACAATACATTTTATACAATATTTATATACTAAATAATGACTATTAATTTGTGTAAAATAATGATATTTACATGCATTCAGTCAGGGTTTAAATGACAAAATGAAAGAATAAAGGTGATTAAATGGAGACTCATCAGCCACGAAAACTCAAACTTTGGCCCAGGTCGAAGCCAACCTCAATAACTTTAAACGGAAAGAGCGTGTAGAATGTAAAGTCACATATGTGCCTGTAGAGTTATATGATTGTGATTTTACTTTGTCTAATGCTGTTACTCTCAGGAGCGGTAGGACCTTGCATCCTCTACCACTATCAAGGGGAAGAATAAAGATTCATCTGATGAATCATCGTCTTCTGCATCAATCGTGCCTGCTACAAGTTCGGGTGAGGAGGAAGAAGAAGAAGCAGGATCCATGTTAGCAACCAGCCACCACCATTTCTAGCAAAAAGCATAAAAAATCAGAAAAATGAAAAGATCAAAAAGACGATCGCAGTTGAAGCGAAGACGCGCCAGTCTTGGAGGAGCAAGATCTAGCAGCCGATCTAGCACCAGCAGACGGAGTAGAGACCACAGTTTTTGTAGCCCGGTTGTACAAAATGTTGTGGACATGAATTATAATGTAAATAAGAACGTCACTTTTGATTTCAGTTATGTATATATTCCTCTTCCCGATGCAATTGAAATAAAAAAATACATAACAAAAAATGCATTATTTGATCCAGGTGTTGTGGAAATTCTTAAAAACTCGACTATTGAATTACCTTTGATGAAAGCCATGGAATATATGCCCATTGTGAAGAAGGGCTTAAAAGAAGCATGTACGAAAAGGCGTCGATCAAACCGCAATAACAAACGCAGCAGAGTTGAGAAGCGTGTCCTCACAACGGCTACAGATGTAGCCATCAACGATCTCCCAGATAAGAAGCCAGACAAAGGAGCACCTTTGATCAGATGCGAGATTTTTAACCAAGTCTTCGAGCAAACTATGCTTGATAGTGGCTCTTCAATCAACCTCATGCCCTCCTCATTGATCGTTGAATTTAGGTTGGGTCTGCTCAAGCCAACACACATGATCCTTCAGTTCGTTGATCGATCAGTCAAGTGGCCCCGAGGTCTATTGGAGGACATTGTCGTAACGGTGCATGGCAATCAGTTTCCTGTTGATTTTCTAGTCCTTGATATGGACTCTCCTACATCATTACTCCAGACCCCTATTATTCTTAGATGGCTATTCCTGTGAACTACAGAAGCCATAGTTGACTATGGGTCTAGAAAGATCATGTCTTGCTTGAGCAGTGACAAAGTAACAATGGATATGTTCAGTGAACCAAAGGTCATGTCTGATGAAAGTCAAGCAGAATGGTCTGTAGCAGACTGTGACTTTATTGTAGAAATCAGAGATGCAAAATTATCTTTGAATGACACATGGACCCAGGAAATCCTCTCTCCTGAGGAGGACCTAGAAAGCACATTTGATGCATGCTCTAATGTCAATTGGGAGACCAATTCCAATTCGATGATTCATCTTTTTGATTCTTAAGATTCATGCCAATCTGAACATGATGAATTCATTGATGATTTGTTCGGCACATTGCCTGTTGCGCCACGAGTGACCGAAGTGAGCAGCACCTCCCACATTTCGACAAATCATCCACCTACCAGTTCAGTTTCTGAAGTGACTGAGAAGCAGACTAGATCAGAACTAGAGTTAAAGCCACTTTCAGCAGACCTCAAGTACTCTTTACTTATAGGTGCAGAAAACATGTATCCTGTCATCATCAAGAACAGGCAGATCCCATATCAGGAATATCAACTTTTTGAGGTTCTAGATAGAAACCACAAGGTGCTTGGTTGGCAAGTATCAGACTTCTGCAGGATAAATCCTGCCATGTGCTCACACCACATCTATTTGGAAGATGATGCCAAGTCGTCCCGAGAATTTCAGAGAAGACTGAACTCGTAACTTGTTGGACATCTTCATAAAGGAAATCACGAAATGGTGTGACGTAGGCTTCATTTATCCCATCTCCGACTCAAAATGGGTGAGCCCCTTGCATGTAGTTCCAAAGAAATCTGGGCTCATCGTGGTTACAAATGAAAGAGTAGAGGAGATTTTCACTCTGGTACCAACATCCTGACGTGTGTGCGTGTTGATTACCACCACCTCAATGCCACAACGAAGAAGGACCACTTCTCCTTGCCATTCATTGATCAAGTTCTTGAAAGATTAACCGGCAAGGAGTTCTTCTACTTTTTGGAAGGGTATTATAGGTACAACCAAGTGGCAATAGCCCTAGAGGACCAAGAGAAAACTACCTTCACTTGCTTGTTCAGCACCTACGCTTTCAGGAGAATGCCCTTTGGTCTGTGCAATGCACCTGTCGCATTCCAGAGATGCATGCTTGCAGTTTTCACCAATATGGTTGGTAGATTTCTCGAGGTGTTCATGGATGACTTCTCCGTCTATGGTGACAGCTTGGATTTGTGTCTTGAGCACCTAGATAGAGTACTTCAGAAATTCCGAGAAGTCAATCTTGTATTATCTTGGGAAAAGAAGCCTCTTTATGGTTACTAAAGGAATTGTGTTGGACAACATTGTTTCCAAGTGCGTCATGGAAGTCGACCAAGCAAATGTGGATGTGATCGCCAATCTAAAGCCATCTCATAATATCAGAAATGTGAGGTCATTCATGGGGCATGTGGGTTTCTACATAAGATTCATTAGAGATTTCAGCTGCATCGCTAACCTCTCACTAAGTTATTGTGGAAGGAGATAGAGTTTAATGTTGATCAGTATGTTCTCATTTCATTCAATCTGCTGAAGGAGCTAATCACTCAAGCTCCCATCCTACAGCCGCTAAATTGGACTCTACCCTTTGATATCATGACGGATGCATCATATTTTGTAGTTGGGATTATTTAGGATAGAGAAAAGACAAAGTGCCCTACACCATTCACTAAGACATCAAGACATTAGATGAAGCTCAGTGAAATTATAGTGTTATAGAGAAAGAGTTTCTGACCGTGTTTTTAGCCCTCGATAAGTTCAGATCCTATCTTCTTGGATCTAAAGTCACAATTTACATTGACCATTCTATTATCCGGTACTTACAACAGAAGAAGGATGCAAAGCCCAGACTGATCAGATGGATCCTTCTCCTCCAGGAGTTCGATTTGGAAATCAAAGATAATCTTGTAATTTAAAATGTGGTAGCAGATCACCTCTCCAGGATTGAGCATCAAGAACCTCCACTGAGCAATGCGCCCATCACAGACACCTTTCCTAATGAGTCGATTCTCGTCGTGGACTCTCTCTCTCTTGGTATGCTGATATTGTGAACTACCTCGTTTCTGGTGTAGTCCCACAAGATTGGACAAAAATAAAGAAGGACAAGTTCTTGTCTACTATCCATTTCTACCAATGGGAAGACCCACTCTTATTCGAGGAAGGAGCATATTGTATTTGGCGACGGTGTATCCCTCAAGAGGAGCATCAGAGTGTCCTCGAGCATTATCATTCGCTCGAATCTGGTGGACAACACTTTGGAGATAGAATGGCAATGAAAGTACTGCAATGTGGCCTCCGGTGGATCGTACTATTCAAGGACGCGACAGCATATGTCAAAGGATGCGTTGACTGTTAGGAAATGGGAGGAACCCTCACAACTAAAGACTCGATGCCACTAAAATTCATTTAGATTTCAGATGTATTAGATGCTTGAGCCATTGATTTCATGCGACCCTTTCCTAATAGTCATAGATTTGAGCACATTTTTCTTGTTGTTGATCATGTGAGTCGTTGGGTTGAAGATATTCTCGCCCGAGCCACTGATAGCCATACAATTTGTCGAATTATGTGAGAGAATACCATTTCACGGTTCGAGATACCAAAGATTCTGATATCATATGGGGATAGTCACTTCATAAATAAAGAGGTCAAGAAATTAACGAAGGAGTGCGGCAACGAGCACCGAGTCGCTTCTCCTTATCATCCTCGGACCAATAGCATGGCAAAGCTATGGAATAGAGAAATCAAGACAATCTTGCATAAGCTTGTGAGGTCGAATAGAAAGAACTGGTTTGGACTCTTGGACTTCATTCTTTGGGAATACAATACCACCAACAAGTCTCCCTTAGGCATGTCGCACTATCGTCTTGTATATGGAAAATCATGCCATTTGCATATAACATACCATTAATAACAACCATATAATTAAATACGGATGGGTGAGATTGATGGCCTTCCTTATGGATGGAAGGACCATGTCTCATTTGAAAGATATCCTATATATATGGGTAAAATGCATATGTTACCAGGGAGTAGTTAACTTGTCTACTCCCACCCTTTTTTTTCTTAATTTTTGTGATATTTTTTAAAAACACAAGGGGTGATTTAAATCACATATTGTTATGATGTTGTCATTCAAATTTCGTAAAAAACAGACTCTCCTAGCATGTCCATATGGAAAGGGTCAGTTCCAATAATTTTGACTGTCAAATTTTGACAGGCTTGATGCATGGGATATGAATTTCGAATAGAGTCAAAATTAGAATAACGATGTAATGATAATATGTGATTTAAATCCCCCCATATGGTTTTTAAAAAATACCATGAAAAAGAAAAAAAGGTGGGAGTAGCCAAGTTAGCTACTAACTGGTAGCATATACATTTTACCCTATACATACACACACACACACACACACACACACACACACACACACACACACACACACACACACACATATATATATATATATATGGAATTTATCCAATGGATCATGTGCCTATTAGTTGCAATGAGCACACTCACTTGTTTACTAGTGTTTTCTGAAGGTTATATAAAGAACCTTAACGCATCACGGAAGTGTGAAGATCACATCGGATGCGATCGGGAGCGACTAGTCTCACTAGTGGGTCGGTGTAGCAGAATTTAAAAATTTAGAAAGATGATGAAACCACATGATCCAAGAACATTTCTTGGATCATTTCATCTAAACCACAAAGTAGATATCAGAATACCTCTTGAAGCGTGGTTGTGATCGTGTCTCTAAAGTAAGAGACCTCCTTTCTCAAATCCAATCCAACAGAGGAAACACTTACGAGCGCGTTGATGAAATACTTCTCTCCGTAATCCAAGTTGATAATCCAAGTGGCGAATCTCCTAACCCTGTCACAGGAGATTTGGCGTCTTTTTTACGAGCGAGGTGCACTGAAGGATACGGAGATCCACGAGCAGTCGAAGCGGGGGCACATCGGTGTAGCAACGACGACAATCTTCTCTAGGGTAAGAGGTGAATGGTCACTCTTGATGAAGAGAAGGGGCGTGTATGAGAATATGAGAGAGAGAGAGGTTATTCAATTGTTGTTGCCTAAAAGAAGAGTTAGGGTTGCCTTTCTTTTTATAGTATCTTGATATTTCATGGATCACAATCTATGTAAAATACAAAATCAGTGGTTGAGATTGATTGGTGTTTCTATTCAATGGCCATAATTTTGTTGTAAAAACTACAACAATAACTAATTTAGATTAAATTAAATATATTGAATCATCAACATAATTTAATTTAGCTAAATCAATTAGGATAGAAGGGTTAGGAATGAGGCCACCCACCTTCCTAAAATATATGGGATGATCACTCTTTGAATGAGTCAAGGGTGGTCGTCCACCCTCCATTCATTGAAGGTGTTGACCTTCAAATTATATGAGATATAAAATCTCACACAATCCTTTATATATTTACAACAACTTTCGTTGTAAAATATTTCACCAAAAATAATTCTAAATTAATTTTGTGAATATTGCAATCATGCCACTGAATAATTGTGACTCATTTTCACACATCTAAAATAAAATATAAATGTATTTCCAATTAATTTTCAATGTAAATCCAATTCACATTAACAAATTTATTTACAGGTGCTATTTACAATAAGCTCTCTCTAATAAATTATAAATCACATTTATAATATATATATAACATGGATAGTGCTATCTACATTATTCATATCCTTGACAATTAAATCATATTTAATTATCTTGAATCATTATTCTCATGCAACTAAATAATATGAATCACATTCACATTATTCATGATAATTAAATCATATATAATTATCAATTTCTGAATGCTCAGATACATAATTTATTGATGAAATTATTCTTGAACTCTTTCAAGAAAAATACGCTTTCTTCACGGATAGTTGGGGATAAGGACAAAACGATTGTATGTCCCACGTATAGTGATTTGGATATCGAGATCATATCTCAAATCCAGATCTCAAGAACCTACCATAGATGTTTGATTAAATCAAAGTTGTAAATCTAATCTTCTCATTGCATATGAATCACATTCAGATCAATATCCAACATTTGAACTAAGATCAGATTACTTCTCTACTGAGAGGGTCACTAAAATCCAGACATGTTTCATCACTCCCTCGGAATTGAAGCGTCATAGTTATACAATCGTTTATGATCATATCTCCCTTAGGTATTCCTAATAATTGTACATCTTGCATACTGTAAGACCTAGAATAAATATTAAGTTTAATATCTCTTTTAGACTTTCTCCGGCAAGGTTTTATAATTAAGTTTCTCATTCGGTCATTGGGAGTTGGTATCGATCATATGCTTTCCAAAAGCATAGATATACCTACAAATTCTTGTCATGCTTCTAAAGCAAGACGAACACGCATGGAATTTTATCAGTCCCAAATGCCTTATGAGTGAGCTCATGTCTTCTGGTTCACAAGTGAACCTATATAATCCCTTTGAGAGATCGTATTACTCATATGCCCTTGTATGCACACCAGCTCGCCAGTGTATAGACCTTGATTAGGCCATCATCCTATCGGTCTACCGAATGTACATATTTAGACATATAGCAATACACCCGTCTCCAGTTAGAGAATGCATGTCTATATCGTGACACCATATGACATAGGTCTTGGTTATCTTGATCTCGTTAAATCAACTCTTTGAGCTAACTTATCTGACACTTTTGAATCTCTATTCCTATGTAGATGACCTACATCAAGAGGTAGGTCATATATTGACCAAAAAGAGAAAGGATTGCCATCTCCTACTCAAGCTGGAGATCACCTCTTAATAATCATTTGACGACACTTGTTTGAGTCGTCCATCTAACTCTTTAGAAATTCATCCAAGCACCATCCTCTACGATTCAAAAACTGAATCAACAACTGCATGATCATTAAGATGACCATGGTACATAATCCAAATTGTACTAAGGGATATTATATGCAAATTGATTGTTCTTTATTTCAGATCAGGGAATGAATCGCAATAACATTTATTGCATAATGCTTGCTGTGGGCTCGCATGTCCAACATTTTCTATGATTTTGAGCATAATGCTTGTTGGTTTACAAATGTTTTATCATATTATTATTAGTAACCATTTTAAAAAAACTTGCATTCATACGAAATTCTTGTACCTTATTTGTATTATTGATTTCTTTTCTATTCTTAGTAATGACCCTTTTCGTATGAATTAAAGGTTTTCTTTTCTGAAAATGATTATTAATAGCAAGAATATGATAGAATAATTATAAACCAATAAGCATTGAACTCAAAATGATAGAAATATTATAGAAAATGAGTGTACTCATGGTAGCTCTAATGAGCCCATGGCCCATGGGATAAGCATACATACATATATGTGTGTATATATATATATATGTCTATATTATTTATATGTACTTTCATTAAATTTTGGTTATTTATTTTTAGTATTTCTATAAATTTTAAATAAATGTATTAAATATTTATGATCAATAAAGTAGAATAAATAAATATAATTATATAAATTGCTATAGTTGGGTCACCCATAAAGAAATGATAGATTTTTTATATTTAATTTATTTTCTTATTTCTTATTTTAACTTATATTTTTGTGTTTTATGTACTTTCATATAAAATATAATTTTAAAAAATATATCTTATATGTGATTTTCTAATATGTCATACATTATATGCATGAGTTTTCAGTTTTGTGAGACTGATTTTCTCTTTGATAATCCCTAGTTATTTTTACGTGTTAAACCAATATTATTATATATTGAGTGTTTATAATATAACTTATTGTGAATTTTGCACGTGTTTTATTATATGATCGGCCTTTTATAATTATAAATTATTGTGAATTCCTCACACATGTTTGTATATATGTTAAGTCTAACTAAGATGAATAACAATGATGAGTTATGCACTCAACACCTCCTATGATCAATTACTAAACATGATATAAAACTTTCAACATAATTTAGCTTGGCACAACGTTCGGACGCAATATATGAACCACATCCTATTATCTTACTCCTACTTCCATGAAAAGATATTCATCTCTATTATCTTAAGTAAATGCCCCCTTTAACAACTTAACACTCATATTCCATATTTTTGGCCAAGAAATAACAAAGACCTAAATTCCTCCTTTCATTTTCATACTTCAAAAAGCAAAATATTCTGTTCACATTGCATAGCTAGTGAACACTATCTCCTCAAACCCTCCGATCTTAATCCGATACTTGTTGTACATCATAATCCGACTTGCGCAAGGGGTCAACCATTCAAGTCTAGACAACGTGGGACCTGTTCTTATCAAATCCTCCATAAATCATTAAAGCAAAGAACCCAAAAAAGAAAGAGGAGATAAAATTGACAAGGTAGGGGTCCCCATTAGGGTTTTGGAGAGAGGGGAAAAGTGAAGCCACCTTAGACAGCAGGAACACATGTGGGTGCGGGTCGAAGCAAACACTGGCTAGTGCCTATTTGAATGACCCCCCTCCCCTGATCAAAGCCCCCTCTTTTGTTGCGGCGCCTCTCTCTCTATCCCTTCTCTATCGTTTTCTCTCTCTTCTTCTCTTTTTTTAGGGTTCCTCCCTCGCCCCCCGTTCACGCCGCCGCCCCCACTCCCGCTTTTAGGGTCAGGGGTTACCACCAGATCTCCGCCGCCGGATATCTTCCTACCCCCCGCCAAGATCGGATCCTCCACCCCGCGCATGGCGGCCGTAGCCCCCGCAGACGACCGTACGCAACACTCTCCCTTGTGTTCTTACTCTCGATCGGTTTCCTCTTTGGGATTGTCGACCCTTTTGAGCTTTCCATGCGATCCTTTAGGGTTCTTCGTGATGTTCTGATCTGATCCAGACGCGTCCGATAATTGGGCACGAATCGTTGGGAAAAGATCGGATCTTGCTATGTTACCTTTCAATTTCGTTGGTTTTTGTGGTTATTAGTTTGTGTGCGTATCTCATGCGCGTCTCGCCTAACCGATGTTTTGTTTCGCAGAGACTACCGAGTTGCTCCAAAAGTTATCGTTGGATCCGCAGACTAAAAACCACGATGCGACCGATGTCACCAAGAAGGTGCGTTTTTCTTGGTCTTTTGTTTGTCTTTCTGTACTATTTTCAGTGCGCAGGTATCAATTTGTGCGACGAAGTTGCGTTTTGTTATCCTTTGCAGCCATCTGTTGTGCCGTATGGACCAGCAAGTAACGCCGATGCTGCGAGCGTCCCTGTTCATTCGTCCGATCGTGCGACAACACCGGGGTTGCCTGATTTCGTGGATCCAACCATGTGCTATGTCCAGAATGCCTATCCATCTCAGGGATTTTATTATGGAGGTAAAATTAATCTTCGGCACTTCTTGTTTTGCAACCACTCGCTATTTTTATGGTTTCGATTCAGTAACCCATGGTGGTGATTTTTGATGTTCAGTTATTAAATTAATGCCTTTTATTTCATTCCTTGTTTGATAACCTATTTGTATTATCTCAGGGTATGATGGTGTAGTTGAATGGGACGACTACTCTAGATACGAGGGGATGGAGGTAACAACCAGCTAATCTAATATGGTTTAAACTGGATGTTGAGATTACTGAAAAAGGATGGAAATCGTTTAACCAGTTTGCTGATTAGTATTTTTTGCCTTTCTGATATGTTTATTTGTATTAAATTTTCAGGGAGTATACGGTGACATGTATCATGGAGGATATGGTTACCATCCGTATGGTCCTTACCCGGCTTCTCCAGTCCCGGCCATGGGTCACGATGTGCAGTTATACAGTCATCAACACTACCAGTACCCTGCATCATATTACCCACCGAGTGCACCTGTCAATTCCGCTCCTGCTCCTGCCAAGCCTCCTACCTCGCAGAGTGAAGTTGCAGCATCTGTTGCTGCTGACCAACCACCTTTGTCTGGGGATTCGTTGAAAGCCAGCTCTAATGGGGTTGCAAATGTCAATGTAAGTAATGGGGTTGTTCCTGTGAAGTCTAACATCAAGAACTCTTCAGTTACAACAAATGGTACATATGGAAGGGGTGCCCCACCTGGTGCTGTTCCTTCAGGATACCATGACCCAAGATTTGGTTATGATGGTATACGTTCTCCTGTATCTTGGTTGGATGGTCCCATTTTTCCTGATGGACACAACCGATTACTATCTGCAAACACCATTACGCCGAGTATATCTCATGTTGGAAACATCTCTTCTGGACGCAATCAAAACGTGCGCCCCTTCCATCATCACATGGTACGCCTCTTCCAATGCACAGGTTTTGTAGATAAATTTCTATTCACAAGTAGTACGTTGATAAGTAGTTTTGAGTCTTAACATATTTCAATTACAGCATTTTATCTAGGTTAGGAACCATATAGTAGGAATCTATGTTGTTTGTCAATGTCTTCTACTTTGTTAAACAATATCTCTGGCCTATTATGGAAGTTGTGACACTGCATCCAGTTTACGAAAATGTTTGTTGGTATTTGTTTTGAAATTTCAACTGTTGTGATCTGTTTATCTGTAGGGATCACTTCCTCAAGCACCAACCTCAGGAATGGGTCCTGTTGGGCATGGTTATGTTAATAGGGTGTTCCCAAATAACAACCGATTTTATGGTCAATTTGGAAATGCAATAAGAAATGGTCAAGGATATGGACCAAATGGTTTTGGTTATCAATCCAATGGCAGGGGATGGCCAGTCCTTGATAACAAGTTCAAAGTCAGGGGCAGAGGCAATGGATTCTACGCTTATGGAAATGAGAATGTGGAAGGCCTGAATGAGTTGAACAAAGGTCCCAGATCAGGACGGTTTAAGACCAACCAGAAAAGCTCAGGATCAAATGTTGTTGTTGCTGTTAAGGGACAGAATCTCCCTTCCTTTGCCAATAATGAGGATTCTAGTTTGATTCCCGACAAGGACCAGTACAACAGAGCTGACTTCCCGGAGGAATATTCCGATGCCAAATTTTTTGTGATAAAGTCATACAGTGAAGATGATGTCCACAAGAGTGTGAAATATAATGTTTGGGCTAGCACGCCCAACGGGAACAAGAAGCTTGATGCTGCATATCGGGAAGCAAAGGAGAAGACCATCCATTGCCCAATATTTCTCCTTTTTTCTGTATGTATAGTTATACAATAATTACATGTTACTAAAGTACTATGCATACCGACCATTATGAAAAGAGAGATGCTATGGTTTTGCCAACCTTTTTGAATTTTCTTATTACACGATCTTTAAGAATTTCCTTCTCATTTTAGGTAAATACAAGTGGGCAATTTGTTGGCGTTGCTGAAATGGTAGGACCTGTGGATTTCAATAAAACGGTTGACTACTGGCAGCAGGATAAATGGAATGGGTGTTTCCCTGTCAAGTGGCACATTGTGAAAGATGTACCTAACAGCATTCTGAAGCATATTACTCTTGAGAACAATGAGAATAAGCCTGTGACAAACAGCAGAGATACCCAGGAGGTAAGTCAACATTATCGTTACTGCTTAGACGGGATGGTTTCATATTATTTCATGCATTAAGACTCATTACTATAGTTTAATTTTGAGAGTCTAATGGAGGGTACCGATTGTTGTGTTTGCAGGTGAAGTTTGAGCAGGGAGTTCAAATGCTGCTTCTTTTTAAGGAGCATGTAAGTAAAACTTCTATTCTTGATGACTTTTGCTTCTATGAAGCTCGACAGAAGACAATGCAAGAGAGAAGGGCAAAGCAACAGTTCCAGAAGCAGGTATGCCTTTTCGACAGAGTGCTTTGTTATCTTATAACTGCAGTGCTCAACATGAAACCCGCTTTACTATTCTATGAATTTCAGTAATTATCTAAATCGTATGTGATGCATGCTGATTCAGGTCTCATCTGTATCTGTTTAGGATTTAGATTTGCCTGTCATTATGTGTATTATCAAGATGCTATTCATGGCTGTCATTATGTGTATAGCAAGATGCTATTCATGGCTGTTTTGAGAAATATACATTGAGTTTTCCCTAAATTTTTCCTCAGGTCTGGGATGGAAAAGTGGCCCCTATTCCCACAGAAGACAAAGTTAAGGATGATGCTAATTCAGATAGATCCCAAAAATCCTTGGAGTTGGCTTTGACTGTTGACAATGCTGCAGCATGTACCGAGTCCCCCAAGTTGTTGAAATCCACAACCGAGAAAGGGGGTCTACCCAATGGTGTCACAGAAAATGCAACAAATGGCTGCTAGATTGCATCTGTTCTCAATCTCTGAGGTGGTTGCAGTAGATATTGTTGCCCTTTTGGCATTTAGGTACCAATATTCGGGAGCAAATTCGGTTTGCCTCAGCAGGGTGGAGACTGGGGTGAGCGGATATGGCTATTCTGTGATCTTAATATTCCAGTAGGGTTCTGTCCTGAAATCTTGGTTTTGACTATCGTCAGATATCAAAATTGGTAATGTGCTTATAGGCTATTAGGTTCTTGGATCCTTTTTTTTTTTCCTTTTTTGTTTTTAGGTGGTGTGAGTATGGATTATATGTTTTTTTTTGGTTTCTTTTGCTGCATTAGAGGTGGGTGAGTTTAGAAAATGTGTTCGCATCAGGGTGATTGGGTGACTGGATTATGGTTCAGCCTTGTTTGTTCTGTTGCTCCAATTTCTTCTCTGATCAAATAGCTTGATTTGCAGAGGGAGGTGTAGTTCTTCGGAAGTGTGCACACAGGTGGTGTTTGATGTGTTCTAGATTGGTGACTTCACACATATCAAATAATATTGATGCATCTAGATCACAAAGGATCGGGCAACATGAAATTCCGTTTCCAATGCTGTGTTAATGGTAAAATTGGATGCAAAGGTTTCCATCTGCAAATTGACAACGGTTGTGTATCTAATGTTACATTCCTACTTTGGTGGTGGAGTTCGCCAGTCTCCCCATCTTTACCTATGACCGTAGTATTTTTTCTAATCACCTGGAGGTTCTCGTCATCACAATTTGATCAACTCTTGTGCTTGAAATTACCGATATAGCAGTCTTTGTTGAGCTTTTGATTGTGATGGAATTGAATCTAGAATGTTTTTGGTAGATCTGTTTTGATTTTGGGACAAGAATGTCAATGCACCCCCTGCCATTTCCAAGTTTCTTTAATTTGTTGATCTTTGCATCTACAGAGGCAAGGAGTCAATGTAAAGTTTACAGGGTCCGATCAGCGATATATGTAATAAGAACATCATTCGACAAGTAACTAAACTCATCTCGTTTATCCGATTAATTTAGTATTCAAATTTATATTGGATCAATTGCTTTAAGCATACATTAAGAGCTTAAATATATATTAATGTGTGGGTAATGTAGGGAATTCAGAAGTGGAGATAATGTGAATCACTCCATTGTAATGGGTATTACAACAGCAGACTTTGTTGTAATCATTGGATAGATGCCATGTGGTGATGGAGAGAATCCCTTCGCGATCTAGTCTACCAAAGTTCCCTTGCACTGACACCCCATGCCACCTGCACCACCAACCCTTCACCCATGCTCCGCTCTACAATGAGCCCTCTGCAATTGATGCCTCACCCCCCATCGATGCCCTTTCCTCGTGCAGCCCTCCCCAGTGAAGGCACCTCCAACGTCAGCTTTCCATGCTTGTACCACTCCCTAGCGAAGCTCCTTTGCAAAGGCCCCTTCGCCATCAGCTCCCTTGTTGGTGGCCTTCCGCTCGTGCCCCTTGGTCAATGCACCTCCATGTGGGGGTAAAGAGCTATTGTTGAAAGTGCCTTTGTTGGGGATGGTCATGAGTGGAGGGATGCCATTGGGGGTGAGGCATTGATGCGGCCTTAGGGGCCTTCACAAAGGAGCATGGGTGAAGGGGTGCGAGTGCGATGAGTGCTTGCAAAGGGCATCACGAAGGTATTCGAATCTACTTGTTGGTCTCTCCTTTGCCATGCGACGTCTATATAGGGGTTACATTTGAGTGGTGTAATACGTGGTACAACAAATAATTTGCTTGCTTCCTCCCTTGAGCTCTAGCAAGTAATTGTGACTAATGTTGCTACCGTGGTGAGCTCTTCTCATTGTTATCTTTTCCATGTGAGTTCCATCGAATTCCCCTGAACTTATGACCATTGTTCCCTCCCCCAAGCTGTATAGAAATCCTCTAGCCATTGCTGCCTTCCTCTGAACTTTGGGAAGCTATCACAACCACCACCCCTCTCTAGATCTCTCGAGAGCTCATGCTACCACAACTACCTCCTTCCCAAGTTTTAACGAGCCCTTGCTAAGTTCACACTTCCCTTGAGACTTTGAAGAGTTCTTGTCGCTCCCCTTGGGTTTGATGAATTCTGCCACACCCAATACTTCTGCTACTCCATTACACCATTGCCAAACTTTCAACCCTTCTTCTCTAGCATTGATGAATTTCTATCATATCCTATCATATTCTGAGCTCTAACAACCATTCTTATCTCTAACAACTCCTTTGCCTTATGGACCTTGCAATTGTAGAAGGTGCTTTTTGTATAATTAGTTGTTGACAAACGTGACTTTGGATAATCCTCTCCACTTTCATGAGATCCATTATCCTTCATCTACTCTCCATATGTGACAAGGATTTTTTATGTCTAAAAAATGGTTTACGATAAAATGTAAGTAGGGTGATTTGGGCATCAAACACAAGAAATGTACTCTTTAGTAGCCTTTTCAATCATCAGATGGTTGATTATATCTATTTTTTCATAACTAAATCAAAATAGTTCAGTACATCACAAAATAAAGGTAATCTAGGTTAAAACACGTAACATTATAAGCTAACTTATAAGTATTTTTGAGGATTTTCTATGAAATTATTTGATATAAAATAATGATGATTTGATGAATAAGTTCTTAAATGCAAGAAATCTAGAAAATTGAGGATGGATGTGTAAGAAAATCACAACTAAATGTTGGAAAAGAAACATGAAATACTTTCGAGGAATAATGGAAAATGTTCAAAAATAAAATATAATATAAAATAAGGAAAAAAGAAGCATTGAAATTAAATAAAAATAGAAAGTTGTGCGCAACAAGAATCATATGCGAATACACAGACTAGCATATCAAAATATAACCCTAAAAGTGAAACATAAAGATAAAGGGAACCCTTGGTACTAACTGAAATGACTACCACTTATTGAAGGAGTCTATGTGGACACTTGATGAAGGCTGAATACTTTAGCAAGAAGCTTTAAGGAGGAGGTGTGCTCCTCGCCTAAAAACTTGCAACAGGAGGGGCTTGCACATGGTAAGATAGTCTTGCAAAAAGATAAAGACAGAATATTCAAAGTAACAAACAATATGGTGGAAAAAAAACTATGAAAATAGAAGTGTCAATAAACTAATATTAAATTTCTCTCCCAAGATGGATAAAGGGTTCCTACAAATGCCTAACTTGTACAATAACAATACAAGGAAAAAAATTTGACAACCTCAAAGTATACACATTGTTGTATGTGGTTTAAAATGTAATAGAATCTAACATACTACATTTGTGCATGGTTGATAACTTCAAGCATGATTATATATAGCGTATTCTTTCTCTCAAAGAATGGAGTTGAAAGTATAAGAGACCAATTTTATATACATTAAAAAGGTGGGGGCGAATCACTTGATTTTGTGTGAAAAACATGGGAATCATGTCTCTTTTGTAAGCCTTAAGAGATGCCCAAACCTTTCAAGAAGGCACTTCTTTTATAAGCATTAAGAGACGCCCAAACATTGATTATAGATGTTAGTTGAGAGAAATATATATAAGAAAAAGAAATAATTCTAGAGTAGTAAATTAGTCGATTTGAAAGTTCTTTGTTAAACTCAACATTAATCGGTTGATTAGGAAGATCAGTAGGTTGGTTCGTGTTCACAAAATTAGCCATTTGATAAAACGATCATTGACGAACGACTTAGTTGACTGGCATAAAAATGAGTATTAAAAAGGTAATCAATTGACTTGAAACCTAATCAGCTAGCTGATTTGTTTTGAGGGCTTGAGTGCTAGGTGGATATAATGATACACTTATGTATGAGGTTACAATACCACTCTATATATAAAATAAAATATATAATCACCTATAACTTATTGTATTTATCTTCTCTTGATCTTCTCCTTAGCTATTTCATCTCGTCTTTATCAAATCTTCTTCTTCTTTATGAAGCGACCTCTTGAAATTCTTGTAAACTCCAATAGCTTGATCACAACTTGTAATAACTTGGATCTGATGTTCATCATTGCATCTTTTTTCATTTCCGATTGTAGCTTTATTTTCACGTGTTAAATACAAGCTATCATTTTTGTCATCATTTGCACATGATTACATGCCTTAACAATTCCCTCTTTTTTTATGATGATAAAATCAATTTCAAGTGGTTTACAAAAGATAAGTTAAATATTTGGGCATTTTTTTAATACCTCTCCATTTTTGTTTGAAACACCCAAGATTATGAAGAACAATTCTTCATGAATACCTTTCTCCCTTTCTGACATTATAAAATGTGAAGATTATGCATTCAACATTTCATTTTGAAAATATACTTTAGATGCTAATACTTGACATGATAATATTTCTAAAACATTAATTTCCCTGTATCTTATAGGTCATTCCATCGTTGTTTTTAAGAGCATCCATTTGTTTTATATTTACAATTCCTACTATAAGGTAAGAACAGATGGGTAATAGATAATGTTATGCATGATCTAACTAAAGAGTAGAGACACAGTGCTTGTCGAAGGTGGACTTCTCCGACAAGCATCTTATGCTTGTCGAAGGTATATTTACAGTATCTTCTTTATGGTCGCATCCATCCACGTCCTCAGAGTGATGCTTCTTTAATGGTTCTAGTTCGATCTGAAGGAAGTAAATAACACTTTTGAACTTCACAACATGGAAACACGAAAAAGGAATAGCAAACATTTTGCAAATTCGAAGTGTTCATCGTATGAACTCTAGTTCTAGCATAACCAAAATTTTATGCAAAGCGAAATCATATACTCAAGGAAATACTCTTATGAATATTGAGAAGAGATCATGGTTACCTCTTGAGGAATGAGTCTCTAAGAGAAGAGACCTCTCGAATTAAGTCCGATCTGCGTTTGCTTCTCTTGTGGGACGATGACTAATGTTACTTCCCACGAACTTTGGTGTCGATTTCTTGAACTTATCTACGAAAGGACGAAGAGGTTTCTGATTTCATCGCATGAAATCAACCCTTATTCACGCACGAGGAGCATGGAGAAGGAGAGATACTCTCCTCTACAAGTCCGCACAAATGGAGAGAAGATATGAGGCTTGATAAGATGGGTATGTAGGGTGAAGAAGATGAGTCATGTATGATAACCAACTTCTCAAGACTCTTCTCTTCTTTTAATTCTCAAGTCAAGAGAATAATTTTGGGAGGAATAAGATGATTTGAAAGAGAAGCATTTCCCTCTCTTTTATAGTTAAGGTGGACCTCTATGAGGAGCCTTCTCCTAATGGTAGACATCCACCATGATGTCCCTTGGATTGTGGATACAAGGATATGATTTAGACCTTATTTAACATGAAATATGACTTGAATTTTCTCTTTTAGTTACCAATTGAGTCAAGCAATAAATAGAGCAACAAATCAATCAATCAACCCATCAATTTAGGAGCATAGTGGATGTCCATGCTTCTCCAAGCATGGACATCCACCTTGTCCTAAAAGGTGGTTGATGAGTTTGTTTCTTATTTATTCTTATGATAATCTAATTATCATAATTGGTATTATTATGAGAAAAACCATATATATTATGAATCTTATTCATAAATCCAAACAAAATGTAAATCCAATTTACATTTAAAATTCAATGTAAATCATATTCACACATATACCTTGAAATATGGATCATATTCATATAAGTAAGAATTATGAATCATTATTCACATTAAATAATGAATTATATATGCGAATCAAATTCACAAAAAACCCTTATAGAAAATTGAAAATGATAATAGCAATTGTTGTCTCAATATTGACATCACATAGTACGTGTCCTAATCCAAATAGGATTTGTGGGATACAAATGCATATACTTAAAGATAATGTCGGAGAGATCATATTATCCGTATGTAGTGACTTGAAATTTGGATAACTATCCAAATTCATGATTTATACTAATTTTAGCAAAAATACGTCACTTACGAATGTTGAGCCTGAGCTGAAATAATTCATACTATAAGTGAGCTCAATGAAACACATCGTACTCTTCATGAGATGGACAATGCATCAGTGAGCTAAACCCATCTTCCTTGACCATTTCTAATCATATTCCAAACCATTTGGAGTTTGGAAAATGAGCTCAAGGAGTGTATTTATTTCCATTTCCATCACCATTTCTCTTTCCAACATTGGAGCATTGAAATTAGAATTGGAAATTGGATTCCAATGAGATGAGACTTAATCCAATTAACTCTCAAATCATTAAGCTAAGAAGTGGAGCCAGTAAAATCCATCCGGTTTCATCATTCCCTTAGAATGAAAGTATCATGGTAGAAGATCTATTAAGATAGATTTAACCCTGAGTATTACCACTACTCATTCATCTTTTACACTGAAAGACTTTGATATATCCGAATACAACCCTAGTTTGACTGTCTTCTTCGATATATATCAACAGATTTTTCATTGATAATTGGGCAACAATATTAATCATATACTTTCCAAAATCATATCTCAATATCTAGAATTGGTATCTTATTTCATAAATAAGACGATCATGCATGAAATTCATTTTTACCCCAAAATATCTCATGGGTGAGCTTTGTCTCTCGGTTCATCAAGTATGAGCCTGTATGATTCCTTTGAGAGATCATACTTCTCATATATATTTATATGCATACCAACTCGTTGGTATATGGACCTTGGTTAGGCCAACCTATTGGTTTGTAAATGTGCACACTCAGACATATAAATGTATATCTATCTCTGATCGAATGATGTGTGTCTGATCCTGACAATTATGATTCAGATCTTAGTTTATCTCGATCTCATCACGTCAACTTTTTGACTTGATTATTTTGACTCCTTTGCATATCTATTCCTATGTAGAGAACCTGAATCAAGAAGTCGGTCAGAAATCCATCTTTAGAGAAAGATTGCATCATTTTCTCAGATTGAAGATCATTATTGAATATCATATGTTAAAGTCAGTTGTGTCCTTCCAACTGAATGGTATTCAACATGGCCATGCTACACAACCTTTAATTGTAGAAAGGAACCTTAACATTAAGTGCATTCATAAATATTAATTTCCGATGGACATGATAAAAAATAACTTCTATTGCATTAATGTGTTACCAATGGCTTACAAGTCCAATAGTTTCCCACTAGCCCGTAGAGCCATTCAATTACAACACTTAACCCCCTATTTCTTACATGATGGTCGAAGACCTTTTGAGTCAATGACTCGTTTAGAAGATCAACAATGCTACCGGTAGAGGGAACCTTGGTGATCATGATATCACCACGCTTCTGGATCTCCCAGATGATGTGATATTTCCTCTCAACATTTTTGCTTCTTTGATGCCACTAGGATTCCTTTGCTTGCCAATGACACTCGTGTTATCATAAAGCAATGGAAATTTGAGATTCTGATGAGGAACTATGCCAAGTTCCAGTATGAACTTCTAGAAGCACACGTCCTCTTTAGAATCATCCGATGCGGCTATGTATTCCGCTTCAATTGTTGAGTCAACTTTGGTGTCCTGCTTCTTGCTTATCCAACTCACAACACCATAGCTCAATAGTAATAAGAACCTTAAAGTTGACTTCCAATCATCCACATCTGATTAGACGTCTGAATCAATATATCCTAAGACTTAGAGATCATTATCTCCATAAACCAAGACATAATCTTGAGTTCTTCTTAGGTACTTGAAAATGCTCTTCATTGCAGTCATTTTTTTCTCTCCATATCAGGATTGGTAACAACTTACCACTCCTATCGCTTGGAAGATGTATGGTCTTGCACACATCGTGGCATACATCAAGCTTCCTACTGTCGATGCATAAGGGCATTCGATCATGGCTTTATTTTCCTCAACCATCCGAGTCATTCTTTTAGATAGGTGAATATTGTGTCTTAAGGGAAGGAATCCTTTCTCGAAATTATCCATATTGAATCTTTCCAAGATCTTTTTGATATATACTAGTTATGAATACATTTAGTGGATATACGCCTTTACTCATTGTAACCCTTGTAAGGGTATTTATGTATTTCTTCTTCCTTGTACTCTCTAGGGTTTCTATATTTGTCCTATATAAGGACCCCTAAACCTATTGGAATAATCAAGCCATCACATTTTCTCTGACATGGTATCAGAACCACCACAACCGCCCTAGGTCGCCTCTCGCGTCCTCACACGCCCACCCCCCTTCCACGCCCTAGATCGCCGCCCCTTCCACGCCCCAGATCGCTGCCCCATATCGTCTCCCTCCCAGGCCGCCACCCCTTCCACGCCCATCGCCCATCACTTCCGCCCCTTCCATGCCCATCGCCTCCGCCCCAGATTGCCCCGCCCCTTCCACGCCCATCCTTCCTTCCCCAGATCGCCTACCTCCCAGGACGTATCTGGACATCCGCAAATCGCCTCCCTCCCAGGTCCCTTCCAGCCCCACGCACCACGCCTCCCATCCCCAGATCGCCCCTCACCCCACCCCATCCCTTCCATCACCTCCCATCCCCTTCCCGCCCCACGCCCCACGCCCAACTCCCAGATCGCCCCACACCCAACTCCCAGATCGCCCCCTTCCCAGGTCGCCGCCTCCCAGGTTGCCTCCCTCCCAGATCGCCACCCATCGCCTCCCATCCCCTTCCCAGGTCGCCGCCTCCTAGGTGGCCTCCCTCCCAGATCGTCGCCTACCAAGTCGCCGCTTCCACACCCCGCCCCTTCCCCCCTTCCCAGGTCGCCGCCTTCCACGCCCTGCTAGTGCCCTACCAGTGCCCTCCTAGGTTGACGCCTACCTCCTAGGCTGCTCCGCCCGCCCAAGTTTCTGCTCCGCCCGCCCAGGCTGTTGCTCCGACCGCCCAGGCCATCAAGCCCACCTTGGCTGCTGGCACCTCCAAGCTGCACGACAACTTGCAGCACATCAGGCCATCTGCGCCAGTGCGACGCCATCAAAGGCATCCCATAACAAACTTTATCTACATAGAAAAGTACGACGCCATTGAGCACGACAACTCGCACTCTGGTGATGATCTACTAAGCTCTCATGTTCTCTGAGTTTACAAACTTTATCTAGTTCCTTTCTTCTTACTCTGTGCGACCACCATGGCATCTTCTCCCACATCTGTGGATTCCAAGCCCCTGTACCCAGCTTATTCTATGATGGTTCAGGGCACTACTATAAAACTCAAAGGCTCCGAGAACTATGTCTCGTGGTCTCGATCCTTTAAGGTGTTCATTGGTGGCCAGCGTAAGAACTATGTTTTTGCCAAAGTTCTGCCTGCAGAGACGGGCAAAGATTATGATATCTGGTACACTGATAACTGCCAGGTCATCACTTGGATGACAAACAACGTTGATCCATCTATTGCATCTAATATCCTGTACAAGGAGACTGCCAAAGCGATGTGGGAAAGTCTTGAGAATACCTATTCGCAGAAAACAACCAAATCCAGGCTTTTAGACATATATACTAAGATTTGGTCTACAAATTAAGGAGATACACCCTTGATCGAATATTACAGGTTGCTGACAGGTCTATTTGAGAAGCTTATTATTTTTCAACTGGCCTGTTGTGATAAGAAGGTAGGGGAGCGAGCAGAATAGCAAGTATATCGATTCTTATCAGGTTTACATCCTCGATATAAATATGTAAAGGACCAGTTTCTGACCGCTGCAACATTGCCTACTCTGGAGACCATCTTTGGTCGTCTTCAAGAACTTGAGTCTCCACCACCACCTCCATCTGCTGAGACATCGTCTCATTTTGCGAGAGGACGATCTATCCACTACGGGGGACGTGGACGTGACTCTAACCGATGACGTGGCTGTGCCTTTGGATGAGGATGAGACTCACCACGTGGACAAGGGCGTGATCATCCTACTGCATGCTTTCCCACTTGTATTCATTGTGGTCTCCTGAATCATCAGTCGGAACGTTATTGGGCCAAATTTGGCATGCCTTCTAATGCCAACAGTGCGTACGAGACGACCCCCTCTGATACTTATTATGAAGCTACGGTCTCTAACCAACAACAACCTGCCAGTGACATACAACACTCTTTTACTGCCTCTGAATATGCTAGTCTTCGTCAACTACTGCAGAATAATGCTATTGCTTCTGCTTCAACTGCCAGTCTTGCCACAACCTCTGATACAATCGCCAGCACAGCTTCTACATCAACACCTACATGGATCATTGATTCTGGAGCCTCGACTCATCTAACAGGGGAAGGTAGCCTTCTCACCTCTTCCCATCCTTCTTCGGTTGTGAAGACTGTACGTGTTGCCAATGGAGCTCATTTGCCTATAACTAGTGTGGGCACTATGGGGTTTTCCCCCACTCACAGGGGTTCATTGCGCCCCGCCTTTCCTCTTAGCTTATTATCAGTACATAAGCTTTGCACTGAGCTTAACTGTCAAGTGATATTTGATGAATTTTGCTGTTATTTTCAGGACATCTGGACGAAGCAGATCTTTGGTGGGGGACATGAGAAGAATGGACTTTATTATCTTGACATCCCTTCTGACTCTGGTTTTGCGGGCGCTGCGTCCATTTCCACTGATCCTCTACTATGGCATCTTCATCTTGGTCATCCATCTGCCAAAGCACTCTCCATGATGTTTCCTAAACTTTCATCGCTCAAGCCCTTTGAGTGCGAGGCGTGCCAATTTGGAAAACATCATCGAGCGTCCTTTCCTTCTCGTACTGAGCCCCATCGTACTATCCCTTTCTCTTCAGTCCATTGTGATATTTGGGGACCTTGTCCAGTCCAGACACTGAGTGGCCATAAATATTTTGTTGTTTTTATTGATGATTTTAGTAGGTTGTCCTGGGTATACCTTTTAAAAGAACGTTCGGAGATTAATATTATCATCAAAAACTTCTTTCACTGTGTTAAAAATATTTTCTCCTCCAGTGTACAAATTTTTCGGTCTGATAATGCCTTGGAATTCACCCTGAATGACCTCACCACCTTTTTTGCCTCCTAAGGGACCATACATCAAACTTCCTGTCCCTATACATCCCAACAAAATGGGGTAGCAGAAAGAAAATTACGACATCTTCTAAATATTGCCTGCTCTCTTCTCTCTCAGATGAAAGTTCCCAAAACCTACTGGAGTGATGCTATATTAACTGCTGTCCATCTTATCAATAGGGTCCCTTCGCCTTCTCTAAATGGGTCCACTCCATTCTCTCTACTCTACCCTAGTGAGTCTCCATTCCCACTTCCTCTACGAATCTTTGGTTGTGTGTCCTTTGTTCATAGATTTCAAAAGGCAGATAAACTATCACCGCGTGCAATCAAATGCATTTTTCTGGGTTACTCTCGCACTCAAAAAGGTTACCAGTGCTGTGATCCTAAGGGTCATCCCTATTACATCTCTGCCGATGTCACATTTTTTGAGCAAACAAGCTTCTTCTCTCATACTAACATAGATTTTTCTCTTGATCACCTACCTCCACCCATTGTTGACGAACAAAGAAACGAATCTACACCACCAGAAATCCCTTTACCCGTGTCCTTGTTGCAGGATGATATGCCTTCTCCAACTGTCCCCTCCAAGGATGTCCGGGATGATCCTCTAGAGCTTCCCATTGCTCTACGGAAGAGTAAGAGACAATGTAATTCTTATCCGATGTCTCACTACACCTCTACTGATAGCTTATCTCTCTATGACATATGGTACACAGATGCTCTCATGTCTATTTCCATTCCACGAGATCACAACAGTGCTTTACAGGACCCTGGATGGCAACATGCTATGAATGAAGAAATGGATACGCTTATTTCCAGAGGTACATGGGACCTTGTTCAATGTCCAAAAGGGACACGACCTGTGGCTTGCAAATGGGTCTTTACTACCAAACAATCGCCTGACGGCTCAATTGACAGATTAAAGGCTCGCCTTGTGGCCAAAGGTTTTACACAAACCTATGGAGTAGATTATTTTGAGACATTCTCACCCGTTGCATGAATGGGGTCCATCATGACTATTCTTTCTTTAGCAGCAAATAAATCTTGGCCTATCTTTCAGTTAGATGTGAAAAATGCTTTTCCCTATGGCAATCTTGATGAGGAGGTGTACATGATGCAGCCTCCTAGTTATGAAGTCAAGGGGGAATACGTATGTCGACTTCACAAAGCAATATATGGGCTCAAACAAAGTCCAAGGGCATGGTTTGACAGGCTTACTACAGAAAAAGCACTCTTGGATTTCAGAGAACAACATCTGATTACTCAGTATTTGTTAGAAAACGAGCAACTGGTACTGTTATACTTGCCGTCTATGTTGATGATATGGTCGTCACCGGCGATGATTACAATGGGATATCAGAAACCAAGGCCTTCCTTCAAAAGGTATTTGTTACTAAGGATCTTGGTCCTCTACGCTACTTCTTGGGCATAGAAGTACTTCACACTACAGAAGGACTTCACCTCTCACAGAGGAAGTACTGTCTGGACATTCTTACTGAAGCAGGAGTTCTCGGATGCAAACCCTCTGGTATCCCTACAGATCCAAAGAAATACGTCATCTCGTCTGGTTCCACCTTTGACGATGTCACTCGATACAAAAGCCTTATTGGTAAACTCCTCTACCTTACTGTCACCAGACTAGATATCTCCTATGCAGTAAGCACAGCTAGCCAACACATGGAACGGCCATGTTACAACCACTGGCAGGATGTTCTACAAATTCTACGTTACTTGAAGGAATCTCCAGGGCGTAGTCTCTTTTATGGGGCAAATGGACATACGGATGTTACTGCATATGCTGATGCTGATTATGCAAGTTCTCCAGAAGATCAACGCTCTACTACAGGCTATGTTATGATGGTTGAAGGAAACACTGTTACATGGAGGAGCAAGAAACAGACCGTTGTGTCCAGATCCAGTGCAGAGGCAGAGTATAGAGCGATGGCTCAAGCCACCTGTGAGATCACATGGTTATTGGCTTTTCTTCAAGAACTTGGTATTAATGTCATTACTCCTATTCCTCTATATTGTGACAACAAATCTGCAACCTACATTGCCACAAATCCAGTGTTCCATGAACGAACCAAGCACATAGAGATCGACTGCCATTTTGTACGGGATGCTGTCAAGATTGGAAGAATTACTACTCCACATATCAGCACCGATCTTCAGCTTGCAGATATCTTCATGAAAGCCTTACCCAAGAAACACCTGTCCTGGATTGTTTCCAAGTTGGGCATGACTGATAAATATGCTCCAACTTGAGGGGGAGTGTTATGAATACATTTAGTGGATATACGCCTTTACTCATTGTAACCCTTGTAAGGGTATTTGTGCATTTCTTCTTCCTTGTACTCTCTAGGGTTTCTGTATTTGTCCTATATAAGGACCCTAAACCTATTGGAATAATCAAGCCATCACATTTTCTCTGACAATACTTATTGTGATAGTCTCAATACCCTCTTTTCTTTGTTTTTGAACAACTTCGGACCCAAGATATAAGAGGTTTCTTTGAGATCTTTCATCTCAAAAGTATGAGACAATCAGACCTTAACACTAGTTATTATCTCTCTATCATTCCCAATGATAAGTCTGTCATCTACATAAAGCATAACTAACACGATGGAGCTCCCACTAAGCTTCTTGTACACACATGATTCATTTGGATTCCGAATGAAATCAAAACTATTAATGGTTTCATGGAATCAGATGTTCCAAATTCAAGAATCCTGTTCGAGCCCATAGATGGACTTCTTCAGCTTGCACACTTTACCTTCCTCAATTATGAAGCACTGGGGCTGCTCCGTATAGATATCATCTTTGAGGTATCCATTGAGGAATGTTGTCTTGACATCCATCTACCAGATGTCATAGTCAAGGTATGCAGCTATAACAAGCAACACATTGATGGATTTAAGCATGGCCGTAGGAGAGAATCTCTCATCGTAATCGATGCCTTCTCTCTGTGTATATCCCTTGGCTACAAGCTGTGATTTTAAGGTCTCTATCTTTCCATTGGGTCCCCTCGTTCTCTTGAAGATCCATTTGCACTGAATGGGTTTGACCCCTTTAGGTGGATCTTCGAGGGTCCATACACCATTCTTGTGTATGGAGTCTATCTCATACTTCATTGCTTGCATCCAACTATCCATGTCAGGATCTCCCAAAGCTTCATAGAATGAAGTTCGATCATCATTAAACTCTTCTGATACATGGAATCCACACCTTTCAGGTTATCTTACAACCCTATAACTCTTTCTAAGAAGGTGCATTCGTGGCATTTTCAGTTATCTTCAGTTTCTGGTGCGAGAACTTCATTGGTCTTGCTAGAATCGATTAGTTCATTAACTTCATTACTTTATTTACCTTTAAGGAATTCATCTTTCAAATTTCACGTCTCTATAAACGAATATCTTTTGAGTCTCAGGATCATAAAGCTAGTATCCAATACCATTACGTATGCAATGAAGTACGACTCTCTAGTGTGATATTCCAACTTTCTTGCATCCACGCTTTTAGCATGGAGCAAACAACCAAAAATCCTCAAGTATCATACACTCGACTTTGTACCATAATAAAGCTCACGAGGGGTTTTAGGTAAAGATCTAGATGGAATCTTATTTAGGACATAGGCTGCAGTCTCTACTGCATGTCCCTAGAAACTAAGAGGTAAGTTTGCTTTACTCATCATTGATCACACCGTGTCCAACATGGTTCTATTGTTGTCTCTATGCAACTTCGTTGAGTTAGGGAATACCTGAGGAGTGAGATTGGAAATACTTCCTCTCTCTTTGAGGTATTCTTTGAATTCATTTGAGAGGCACTCACCACCTCAGTTAGATCAAATTCGTTTTATCTTCTTTTCGGTTTGGTTCTTAACCAAAGAAATGAACTCTTTGAACTTTTCAAAAGTTTTGTATTTATGATGCAACAATAAGATAAAACCACACCGCAATATGATACCCAATAAATGTCACATAATATTGATGTCAATTTCAAGTTGCTGTATGAAAGGGACCGCATACATCTGTATGTATTAGGTAAAGTATACCTTCGCATCGTTCATGTTTCTTACAGAAGGGTGCCTTGTACATTTCACACGAATACAATGTTCACATGTAGGTAAATCACATATTCTAGGAAATCCAGAGGTCCGTCCTTTACCAGTCTATTGATCTTATCACCATACACACGTCCAAGTCTTTGATGTCAAATCATAGTGAAATTATTTCCATCCTCTCTTGTAGGGGTTTTATTATTATTGGTGGTATTGATATTCATGACACATTCATGCATGCTCAATTCATAGATACCACCTGCTATTAGAGAGCCATCTGCAATAAAATTACCATAACGATTTATGATAAGTTTATTAAAGAAAATGAAAGTATATCCATGTCTAACCATCTTAGATACAATAGTAAGTTCGTTCTAAGATCCGGTACATAGATATAATGTTTAATATCTAGGACTCTTCCACTAGATAATGATAGTCTACAAGATCTAATGGCGCCACAATAGTTGCATTAGATCCCATCTGGATGACTATCCCCCCTTTATAAAGATTTCTGGTATCTTGAAACATATGCAACTGATTGCATGCATGAACAGAAGCATCAGAATTAATAATCCAATTACCTTCTCATCGTACGAGTAAGTTGGCTTCAATTATGAATGTAGATTTCTGATTTGCTAGAGTTATACCTTTGTCCTTCTCTAAGGACTTTATGTATTCGAGATGGTTACTCTTCCAGAATCCCGATGTATAAAAGTGATGGTAGACATCCATCTTCATGGATGTCAGATGTGTTGAAGCATTAGAAGATTGATCAACATTTTGACCTTTCTTCTTCTCTTGGATCGGACACTTTTGAGATCTATGCTTGCTCTTGCGCTTTCCTTTAACCTGTACAACCATTGCACTGCTAGAGGGATATTCTTTTTTCATAATGTCCTTAGTGGATGTTGATGTAGAAAGAGTGCGGTTTACCTCCATACAACTCCATTAGATTCAGGAGGATGTCATGAGAGGATTCAATATCTATAAGTTTTTTTTGAAGACATTAGACAATGATCCAAGAATGTAGCAAAGAATAATCAAATGATCCTCATCTTACTTCTTATTGAACTCTTGGTCATACTTTGTCTAAGGGTTCTCATAGTTTACAAATGAGAGCACATATGCTATGCGCTCTGTCTCAAATATTAGCTCCAAATTATGGATCCAATCCGAATAATTTGGATATGTCAACTGATCAACCTCAAGCAACTTGGTCAGTGGGTTAAGATATTTCATCTGAAATTAAAATAAATACACTTTAATAAATAATCTTGATTAATGATGTTCAACATTTTAATATTTTTAAATCAATATGTTCTCGTGATTTCGTACTTTGAAAGCCTTTCCTCTTTAAGCTTTCAAAGCATGATGAGGGATAATCCAACATCATCACTATGAGATCTAAGTCTCCTTTCCACTTTCAATGTACCCTAATAATATGAGAAAATACAATTATAATAAAAGAAGCAGGAACTCTTTCCGCCTTACAAGTCCAACTTACATTCTCAGTTCGGTCTTCAACACCCATACCTCCACATATTTGGGTGTTATCGATTAAACTAACCGTCAATGAATGAAATGTATTCTACATTATGCACAATCCAATATAGCCTCAATAATATGGGGAACAATATTGGTGTCACTATGCATACGACCCATATATTTCAAGAAACGAAGAATCCAATCCATTTGATTTGTATTCTGAAGTCATGACTATGCATGCACTTCTCGAAAAAAATATCCATGGTGACAGAGTTTTTTGCAATGGCAGAAGACCATGGATGTCATCATAAAGTCCATATTTTGTTTAAAATAATGATTAATCATTTAGAATCATATTCTCATGATTAATCTAATAAAGGATATAAATAGGATACTTACTTATTATATTAGTTCTGATCCAATTAAAATAATGACAATCAAGTTGTCAAAGTATTTTAATATTTATGCACTTAATGTTATAATATAGTATACACCCTCACTTAATACAATTCGTTAATCCAATTTTAGTTGTTAAAGTACGACTAACTTCTCATTCTATCTTTCCTTGAAACGAATACAACTAGGTCATGCAAACTTATGTTAGCGAGCGCTTCCACTACAAATATGGCGTAAGGTACCAATTAAGAAACCCATTAGTATGTTCAGGCATCTTCCCCTTCACCTTTCCAATTCGAGACAATACAATTGGTGCATATTGTACTAAAAGGATTTTATCAATCTTTTGATCATATATGCCACTATATAATAACTTTCAGATATTTTGATATTTAAAACATTTTTAATTTCTGTAATATCTAGAGAAACAATCTAGATAATTGACAAAATCGATACAATGGACCTCACAATTTCTAATTGCATTTCAAATAATCAAAATGCATAAATCACCAAAGGAGATACGAAATAAAAAATACATTCTACTTTATTGCATATATAAACAAACAATAATTTCAGATTCAAATTTGCAAGATGTGACCATCACACATCAAATTAGAAAGCATTATATAATTCAGACTTAAAATTCATTTCTACCTCAAGTAATTCCAAAATATTAGGTCAAACTCATGATGTTAATATATCAAATATATTTTCATTTATTTTTGAGTCCTAAAATAAGAGAAATAAGCCAATAAAATAATTGTTTCCTCTTCCAACTCTGTCGATGGAGAAACTTTTTTACACTATTTAGGAACTTGAATTATGAAATATTAGCAGGTATTTTATCATGTTATATGACTCAAAAATTGTAGTAAAAATCAATATTTTTAGCTACATTTTTTGATCGAAATCAATTTTCACAATCCTTTTTAACATCAGAATAATCTTCTCCCTAATGACACCAACTATTGGTGTGTCTTTTGAGAACGAGTCCATAAGTTCTAGACTTCATGTATATATCCCAAAAAATAAGTTCAAAATATGGGAGAACTCCAGTACCTTTGAAAGTCGCCGAATCATTCGGATCGTCAAACTTTAGCAAGATAATGTACCCGATGATCGGACAATCTAGCCTATTGTTCATTGGACTTGGATGCAATTCAAATAATCTAAATCATGGCTCTAATACCTCTTTAATGAAGTAAATAAATTTGTATGAACTTTACATCACAGAAATACAGAAGAAATATAGCAAACAGTTTGCAAATTCGAACTGTTCATTGTATGAAGACTTGTTTTAGCATAACAAAAATTTTATGCAAAGAAAATCCATATACTCAAGGAAAACAATTTACAAACATGGTTATAAATACAAATTTCAAATATTATGAAGAGATTAGAGTTACCTCTTGAAGTGTATCTCTAATAGAAGAGACCTCCTAAATCAAGTCCGATCTGCGCTTGCTTCGCTCATGAGCACGATGATGACTTGTATTGCTTCTCACGAACTTCGATATAAACTTCTTTAACTTATCTATGAAAGTATGATCTAGATCCTAACTCCATCGCATGAAATCGATCCTTCTTCATGCATAAGGAGCATGAAGAAGGAGAAGATCTTGTCCTCTACAAGTCCATGACAATGGAGAGAAGAGATGGGGCCTGACAAGGTGGGCATGTGTGAAGAGGGGTTCAAGGTAAGTGTCCTTGGCCTAGATTTGAAGCTGGTAGCACCATGGAATAAACGGGCGAGTGAGCTCCGATGAAGGTGACAGAAGGAGCTCTGATCTCCCTAATCCATGCACGATTGCGGGTGATATGATGGGTGAAAAGTGGAGAAAATGAAGAGGAATGAAAATGAGGTGAAGATGCGGGCTGTGGATAGTTAAAACACAGTGAAATCGAGCTAGAGCTTAAGGCTTTAACGAAGTAAAATTCTAACATTAAACTAGGTTATGGGATAAATATGAGAATTAAATGCTAAACTACGTTGCAGGAATCAAATGCAAGAAGAAGTCCTAAGCTATCAGCTAACACCTGGATTTCTAGGGAGCGGAAGTAAGGGTCGTCAGAGAGGCTCTGGCAATGCCTTGGACCGTCGATTTCTCTCCTTATCAGTGTCTATTAGGTCTGGAAGCTAGTTCCATCGCCATAAACTTTGATAAGATGGTGCCCTAATGGAGTTACGAAGAGGAAATCGAGATCAAATTTAAAATGAGGGTGGAGATGGAGTTTTATAGATAAAATGGTGGTGGATTTGAGGGGCGATGGCATGAAGAGTTGATGAGAACTAGCAGAATGGTGTGGAGTAGAGGAGTATGGAGAACAACGATATTTGTGAAGGGATCGAGGGATCTCGAGCCCAGGATCACTTCCAAAAAAATGGAGAAAGTCACGAGATTCTTAACACATAAGGGGGTGCATGCAATGACCTTTGACCCACGGGTCAACAGTCGGAGCATCCTAGTTGGTCCACATGGACCGACCAAGAATCTATGGGATATAAATCCCGTAATAAAGATACAATAAATAACAAATGATTTTATTAAATTTAGGTTAACACATAAAAAATGTTTGTTATTTTATGTAGTATTTTATTATGATTTTTATTTATTTTTACAAGGTTATTTATTAGATGTTAATATTTACATGTATATACATATGTATATTTACCTGTATTTATAGTATTTTATTTTATTTTGTATTAGATATTTTATTATTATATGCATGTATTTATATATTTATAACTTATTTAATCACATATTTACACATTTTTATTATATTTTTATGATATTATTTATTTACTTAGATAAATATGTACATGTATTATATATGTATAGTTTACCTATATATTATAATATCTTATTTGTTTTAATATTTTTCATGGTTTTATTCTATCTTTATTATTTAAATATATTTTAACTAATATTTACAAGTATATAAAAATATAAAAAGAATAAAAATATAAAGAATGACTATATTGAATATTATATACATGTATACAATACATGGACCAAAAAGCCAACTTTTGCATCTCAACTCGAAGTTAAATGAAACCACCTTCATTAAATAGATAATTAAATTTTATGAACAATAAATGTGAGTTTGGTCGGGAGTATGTATGGAGGAGATACATGTCTGAGATGTTTTCTTTGTAGATTTTTGTTCTGAGTGTCTTGGGTGCAATGTGTATTATTTTAATGAGAACTAAATTTTGTATTTTTCTTTGTATTTTCATGTACAACTTTCATATTAAGGGTTTTATTATTTGAGGTATAAAAATAGAAAAAAAATAAAACAGGTCTCAAAATACTGTTTATTGATGAATTAAAATTAGAATTTTCTAGTGTTTTTTGTGCAATTGGTCTACCCTATCTCCCCCTACTTTATTCCTTACCGACCAAGTCATCATGATGACTAGGTCTCAAGGTCTAGGGTCACTTAGTGTCTTTGACACTTCATTCTTTTTCTTTTCTTTCCTTTATTCTTTTATTTTGGAATTAAATACATGTGTTTATGTTGTATTTTCAAGTTAATTATTGAGTGTTATTTTCTACAAATTAATGCTATATGCATGCATTTATCTAGGGATTTAAGACCAAAATGGAAAAATAAAGGTGATGGAATGGAGATTCATCACTCCCTATACTTGCCTTCACTAGTCCCTAGCAAACACTTTTGATAATGAGTGCAGAAAAAGAAAATAAAGAAAAGAAAAAGAAAGAACTTGGAATAATTTCTGACTATTAAACTTGTCTTAAAAAATCAAATTTGGAGCTCAGTTAAGACCTTTGTATTCTTAATGTGTTCGGAACCACATTCATGTATGAATTATGACACAATAACCCTTTACGCTTCTCTATCCTGTTCAATTCACAATCCGGTCAGAACCATCCATTCAGTCGCATACTCTTGCAACCTTGAAATGGCAAGTACCATGTGTGTGGATTGTGTTAGCTCTTCCCAGTCAAACCACAGAACTACGAAGTAGTCTCATCCTCTGGAAACTCGTCCTCAGGGAGATGTATATTTCCTTCTAAGGTCAGATGCATTCTAGTTCACAATCAGAAAGGGTAGAAATTAGAAGAATGGGAAAAGAAGTGGAAATGGACTAGTGTAGTCGCATTTCCCTGTGAAGCTCGACCAATCTAATCGAGTCTTCACCAAGAGGCAAGCCTTTTCTGGAAGTACAATATTTTTTTGGAATTTTTGGTGCAGTTTTCTTTTTAGATTTTTCTTTGTATTGTAATGCTCTGCATTCTTATTTTGCCGACACATATAGGATATTTTGTTCCGTCTATGTTTTGGGGTCTTGGAAAAAAGTTGCGCTAGGAGACCAATCCTCATCCAAAGCTTTATTTCAATCTAATCTCCGATTGTTAGATATCCATCCTATTAGAGGAAGTGGGTTGAATTATTGGTTTCGATAGTCCCCAAGAATGGTTCTTGAGCAACCCTTGATGAAGCAACCTAGTATTGTCCCATCTTAGACTCCAAGATCTTTCAATAATCCATCTGGGTTGAACTAAGTGATAAGTGCGAGGTCTCTAGTCAAGTCACTGTCTCAAGAGTTGTATGTATGACATAAAGGGTTCTAGTTAGACACATCGAATCAACTCATGAACATAGTCATGGAATCTAAAGAATTAAGTCATAGTGATCTGAAGCGTCTCAGTTCCAATCCTTAATGGGTTCCTCTGATTAAGTAGATTAAGGTCTAGACCAAGTTCCAATCTTCATATTTTCTTTATACTTGTCCAATTGTATTGATCATTATGAAAAATGCAGATGCTATACAATGCAAGAAAATCTATTTGTAAAACTCATTTTCTGGGTTTGAACTTTTTATAGATTTTTTGAAAAAGTTTTGCAATTTTTTTTGCAATTTTGAAAACAATTACAAATTTTTTTAGAGTTTTGAAATTTTGACATTTTAGGGGTTTTTAATAAGGGTTAGTGAAAAAAGTATGTGCAAATATTTACACAAGAGTGCGTGCTTATTTACAAGAATTGAGTGTAGGATTTACGTTAGGAGTTTACATGAGTTAGTTGTTATTTACAGAGGTCTTCTTTTTCTTTTTTTCTTTTTTATACTAGGGTTGTTCACATTTTGATAAAAAATTTCGTTTTCTATAATTATATATAAGGTTCTCAAAATAGTTTTAAAATATTTTAACAAATATTTTTCAAATTTTTTTTGCAAATAATTTGACAAACATTTTACAAACCTTTACAAAATTTGAAAATCATTTTGCAAAGATATTTCAAACAGTATATATGAATTTTCAAAATATTTCTGCAAACATTTTTCAAATCATTTGCAAACTGAATTTTCAAAAAATTTATTGAAACAAATGAAATAATATTACACAAATATTTATAATTTTTTTTATAATTTGGAACCATTTTACAAAACGTTTTATATCAATTTATTAATTATACTTACAAATAATTTTGAATTTTTATTCATATTTATAATGTGTACTTCGCATTTGATTAATCATATACCCTTATCCAATATAGTATATTATCCATATTATTAAAAAATACGAAAGTACGAGTTATGATTAAAGTATATATAGCGTATATATGACTCCCATATACTTCGCTTAAGCTATATCCTCATAGTGATCAAAGGGAAAAAAGGAAGATATAACTCTTGTTGAATATAGGAAAGTCTATATTACAAGGGCTAAAAGAATGAGAAGTAGGTCACCCCCTATACTTAGTATCAACTAATCCTAACTAAGTATACCGGGCTGCATACAAAATGAAGATGATCGAGGATCAGAATTTACAAAATTAACGGGCTTGACTTGTCTTCCCTATACTTAGGGTGAAATATCCCTAAATATGGACAGAGTATCAACAAGTTGAGGGACAAGCGAGAGAATAAATAATGAATAACTCAAATACACTCCTCCCCCTATACTTAGGATGGAGTATATACTAAGCATAACACATATAAATGGGATGACTGCAACACAGAAGAATAAAAGAATTGAAAAGTTGGAATGAAAAGAAAAAAAGAAGAAAAGAATAAAACTAATCAAAGATATTTTTAGAGGCATTGTCCGGCTCTACTGCTGCATCAAATACAACTTGAATTGAATCGACACCGATCGGGAATGTGTCGTGCTCTAGATACGACCGACAGTTGACCATTGACGATGAATGGCTATGAGTCAGATGTATGTTCTGATATCAAGATGCTTCCATTGTCATGCACAGTCTTCACAACATATAACCCTGTCCATTTACTTTTCAATTTACCTGGGAAAATATTCAACTTTGCATCAAATAGCCAAACTCTCTGTCCAAGTTCGAAGGTCTTTCATCTAATGTGTTGGTCGTACCAGTGTTTGACCTTCTCTTTGTACATCAAGCTGCTATTGTATGTGTAGTCTCTGAATTCCATGAGCTTGTTCAGATCCACTTTTCTATTCTAACCACCTTTCTGTGAGTTGAGGTTACATATGTTCACTGCCCAAAGAGATTTATGAATGAGTTCCACGGGAAGATGGCAAGGCTTTCCATAGACAAGACAGTAGGGCGACATGCCTTAGGGAGACTTATAGGCGGTTCTGTATGCCCAAAGAACTGAATCCAGAAGTTGTGACAAGTTTTTTCTGTCTAGCGTCACAAGTTTTTGCAGGATCGTCTTAATTTCTCTGTTTGATAATTAAACCATGCCATTAGATTGAGGATGATAAGGAGAAGTGATATTATGATCGATGCTGTACTTCTTCACTAATTTCTTAACCTCTTTATTGATGAAGTGGCTACCTCCATCTGAGATCAGAATCTTCAGTATCTTGAACTGCGGGATGATGTTATCTTTCAGAAACCAACACACTATGTGGTTATCGGCAGCTCGAATAGGGATAACTTCCACCCATCGACTCACACAATCTGCGACAAACATAATATTTTCATAACCATGACTGTTAGGAAATGGACCCATGAAATCTATGCCCTTGCATCGAACACATTCAAAATCTGAATGAATTTGAGGAGCATAGAATCTTTTGAATTGAAGGGTTTTCCCATCTTCTGACAATTAGTGGAGGCTTTGACATACTCATTGGCATCCTTGAATAGTGTGGGCCACCAGAGGCAACACTACAATATCTTTGCTACCGTTCAACTTTTAGAATGGTATCCATCAGATTCGAGCTTATGATAATGCTCGAGGACATTTGTGTACTCCTCCCAAGGAATACACTGATGCCAAATGCAATATGCTCCTTCCCTAAACAAGTATGGGTCTTCCCATTGATAAAAATGGATATTGGAAAGAAACTTGTCCTTCTTGATTCTCGTCCAATCTTGTGGGACTACCCCAAAGATGAGGTAGTTCACAATATCGACATACCAAGGGAGAGATCCAATATTGAGAATGGATTCATCAGGGAAGGTCTCTGTAATCGTTGCACTGCTTAGCTGAGTATCTTGGCATTCTATTCTGGATAGATAATCTGCTACCATGTTCTAAACTTCAGGCTTGTATCTGATTTCCAAGTCAAAAATCCTGGAGGAGCAGAATCCATCTGAGTAGGCATGATTTGGCATCCTTCTTTTGCTGTAGATATCTGATAATAGAGTGGTCAGTAAAAGTAATGACTTTAGATCCTAGAAGATAGGATCTGAACTTCTCTAAAGAAAAAACAACAACTAGCAATTCTTTCTCCATAACTATATAATTCATTTGTGCTTCATTTAATGTTTTGCTGGCATAGTGAATGACGTAGGGCAACTTGTCTCTTCTTTGTCCTAATACAATCCTAACTGCAAAATCTGATGCGTATGTCAGGATCTCAAATGGGAGAGACCAATTGGGTGGTTGTAGGTCTTGAGCCCGAGTGATTAAATCTTTCAACTGCTGAAAAGATTAGAGAACCTGCTGATCAACAATGAACTCAATCTCCTTGCATAAAAGCTCTGTAAGAGGTCAGGAAAGTTTGCTGAAGTCTTTCATAAATCAACGATGGAAACTAACATGCCCAAGAAATGACCTCACATTCTTGACGTTTCGAGGTGGCTCGAGTTTTGCAATCACATCCACCTTTGTCGGGTCGAATTCCATACTTCGCTTGGAAATGACACGGCCTAGTACAATATCTTCAGTGACCATGAAGTGACTCTTTTCCCGTGATAAGACCAAATTGACTTCATGGTACTTCTGCAACACTCTGTCTAGGTGCATAAGATATGAATCGAAGCCGTCACCATAGACTGAGAAATCATCCATGAAAACTTTGAGAGATTCCTGACCAAATCGACAAAGACGGCTAGTATACACCTTTGGAATGTTGTAGGAGCAGTACGCAATCCAAATGGCATTCTTCGAAAGGCATATGCATCGAAGGGACAGACTGTTGGGCGAGAAATTTCTGGGGAGTGATAATTATTAATGGATATGAAGTTATCATTGTGATCCCCAAAATTCCCAGCACAAACAAACAATTTTTTTCTTCTTAAGCTACAAAAATAATTACAAGAATAATGAAGCGAGAGAAAATTTTGCTACTTATTTACATGTATAGCAACAGGATCGAACTCAGGGAGGTAACAATTCCCGAGGGTTATTCAAATAATTGAAAGTCAATTAAAAGAAAAAGGGAATCTCAAATGCAAGTTATCTTGGTTTTTTTTTGTATTTTTGATTTTTTTTCTAATTTTTAATTTTCTAATTTTCAATTTTTTAATGATTTTGATTTTTGCAAAATTTTATTTTCAAAAATAAAGAACAATATGCACAAGTGAAGAAATACGCACACCACACTTTTTCTGTATTTTTCAAAATAGTTAGAAATACTAAAAAAATCCAGTTTTTTTGGATTAAAGGATTTCAAATGTTTTTGGGAATTTTTGTAGAATTTTCAGATGTTTTTGTATTTTTCTAAAAATCAAACAGTGGCAAAAATGATAAACAGTGCATAGCCTGGAGTAATTTGCAACTTAAAAATATTTTAAGTGCCCAAAACTCGTACAGACTATTTTTATGCTAAAATATAGACAAATATCTACAGACAGGAAGTGAAATCATGCTTTTTTGGATTTTTGTAGAATTTTGTGTGATTTCTTTAAGATTTTTGACATTTTTCAATTTTTTGGGTTTTGAAAAGAATTAATGCACGATAAAAGACAATGAAAGGAAACCAATCTATTTTTTTTGGAATTTTTAAAGCAATATTTAAATTTTTTTATGAATTTTTGAATTTCAGGAAAAGAAAAGGACACTCTTTTTTATTTTTTTTAATAATAACAAATGGAAATAAAAAACTTTATGCTAGAAAGATACATACATCAGGAGCATATCATGATTTTTGGAGAATTTATTGAGCAACAAAATCATTTATTTCACTGAAAAGAACATGTAAAATAATGTTTGGATAATAGGGACTGAAATATAAATATTTGAAGTTTATGGACTAAAAGGTAGCAGAAATAAAATACGGGATAAAAATTGCTATTTTCCCTATAATTAACGTGCAATGCACGTGACTTGATGTTGATGGCGATCTTCTTGCAATATCAGAAAATCTGAGGGCCAGAATGTAATTTATCCAAAAAAATTAATAGTCTTCCAATTGGGGCGTTAGGGTTCACACGTTCCTATTTGTTCCAGGCAAAAGATGAAGAGGGGGTCGCCGCCTTCGATTCCACGCAAGGGGAGAGGGGAACAGGAGTTTGGACCGGTGGTCAACGACTAGCGTTTCCAGGTGGAGGAGCGTCAAGAGTAGTGGAGGCCACGGTGGCTGGAGCAGCCCGCGTAGGACGACGAGTGCTGCTGTCCTTCACAAGGGACGGTGGTGGACGTCGGGCCTTGCGCGTGGGCATGGGTGGCCAGTTGCAGTGATCTCCCGGAGGCGAAGGGGGCTCGCATCAAGGCGGAGACGAGAGGATGGCAATGGCATTGGATGATGATGGTGACAGAGGAAGGTGTCGGTCGGTGGATGAGATCTGCGGCGACGCTCGTCCAGGTGGAGGAAGGTGGCCGTGGCTGGCTGGTGGTGACGCACGCGTCGAGATTCGCGCAGGCGATGGAGGGTGGCGGTGAAACTCCGCAGGCGGGCAGCCTAGTGGCATTGGCGGGCGGCGGATGGGTCATCTCTGCCACCCAACTTCTTTATTTTTATTTTTTTTAATTTTCAAATGTAAATAGAAACCATGAAAAATAATAATTTTTTTTAGAAAATTGTAATAAAAGAAACCTTTTTTATAATTTTATTTATTAATTTTTTGTGTTTTTATTTATCCTGCAAAACAAATGTTAGAAAGAACAAAAAGAATATATTTTTTTATTTATAAACAAATGAGGATACGAGCATGATGACTCGAAAAAAAATAAAACTGAGATATGTGAGCGGTTGCGGTTCCAAGAATAATTGCGGATGGAACCGAGTCTCCGACCACCATATGTGGTCGAAGGTGAGAGATCGTGGAGGTAGAATGTGAAGCGATAGGATCAAGAAAATTTGATGAAAAATCGAAATCGAAGGTGGATAAAAATCATGATGGAATCTAAGATCTAGATAAAAACAAATGACAACAAATAAAAATGCAAAAAAATATATAAAACTACAATTAACCTAGGATAAAAATAAGAAGAAAATGATGGATTTCACCTTAGGAGCGGAAAAGACCGTGATCGCCTTGACGAAGGCCAACTCGCTGTCACCGGACGGCTCAGAGGTAGGCACCTCTCTATGACAAGATAGCTCTCGGAGAAAAGGCTCCTCTCACCAAAGATTGATCAAGTTGAAATAATGGATTGAATGAAGTCAAGAGATAAGAGAGAAAATTTGAAATGAGATAAAGTTGAAAATATCTACAAAAGTTATTTTTTTATATTTTCGCCACTCAATTAAATTTAATAAAAAATGTTAATTTTTTGTTTTTTTGTGGTGGTTATTTAAGAATAGCAACTATATACACATACTATATACATATGGTACATTATATACATAGTCGAATAAGGAAATTAGTTTTTTTCTTTTAAACTTTTTTTTTAATTATTTTTATTTTATGTTAGTAGTAAAAATATTTACAAATAAAATATGTACAAATAAATGGTAAAATTACACAAACCACCCCAGAAAACCGACTTTTCAACCGTAACACCAAAAATTATGAAATCATAACTATTTTAAAGATAATTTAATTTAGAATACAATGGATTTAGTTTGGTTCAAGTTGAGTTCATATGGAGCCGGAATTGGTCTTTCAATTATAGCTTAGTATTTTTTTCCAAGTGTGGTTGCTTTTATTCTGTACATGACTTGATTTTGCAAACATTTTTATTTATAACTTTTGTTTTGAAAATTATTTAATTTGAGGTCAATTTATGTACAAATAAAATATTGTAGTATACAAATATACACAACACACATTTTTTTGATTTTTTGATTAATGATCTTATCTCTCCCTACTTTTTCCTGGTCCCCTGGGTCAAGTCTTGACCTTCTCTCGTGTTTCGAGTCAACCTATATCTACTACATATATACAGTCTTCTTTTTTGTCTTTTTTCTTCTTTTCTTTATTTTCCTTTATTTATTTATTTATTTTAGGTTAAAATGGTAGTAAGTGTACAATATTTACACACAGACGCAAGTTAGTAAGAATATGGAGTTAATATTATATATAGGTGTTTTATAAGGGATTTTAAGCTAAAATAAATGTATAAAGATGATGAAATGTAGATTCATCATCCCCTTATGCTTTACCTTTGCTAGTCCCTTAGCAAACACTTATATGAAAGAATAAGTGAATAAAAATAAAAAGAAAGGAAAAATAAAGAAATTAGGACAATATTGAGTATTAAACTTATCTTCATAAAATTATAGTATGGAGCTCTGTCGGACCTTTGTATTATTAGTGTGGTGGAACCTTAATGGGAAATGGATTTAAAACCTAACAACCACAAAGTCCCATAAGACTCCTATTCAGGTCTCCTCAACAGTCATGTCAGAACAAGTTTACATACACAAAGTCTTACGACCATGAATCTTTACTTGTACGGTGTAAGTGAAATATAGCTCCCCATCTCAAAAGTAGCAAAGAAACAACCTCCCTCAACAAGGTGTCTCTAGTCCCCTGATCTAGCAACTCTTTCTTCGAGGAGCGGGGATATTCCCTTCTAAGTTCAAGTACAACCATCTCAAGAAGAGAAGATGGAGAAAAGAATGGATGGAGATCAGTGTAGCTACCTATCGTTGGATGTATGACCAGTGTAGCCAAGTCATCCAGCTGCGAGCTTACAAAAATTTGACTTTGAAACTCTTATTAATTTTTTTATCCTTGTATATACACTCCGACATGCATTTTACTTTTCAATCAGGATTGTCCACTTTTGGAGATTCTACATTTTTTCTCTTCTTTTTTTTTGAAATATATACAAGGTGCAGCATGCACATAAGGAGTTTTTCCTCTTTAGCTAGTAGACTATCCCTCTTTTGAAGCATTATTGCAACCCCACAACATCCTTTCTTTATACCTCAATGCCGCCAGACCAGGTTGAGACACACTTCCCTCCCTAGAGGAAGACGAGAGGTTTCGCCTAGTATGATACTCCGAGCTAAAAGATTCTGCCTCCTCACTACCTCCTCCATGAAGAGCTATGTGTAGAGTGATTGCCCAAGATAAGCCACAGTCTGAAAGAATCATGCGTGTGTGATGAACACAAAATCCGTCCCTTTAAGAATCGATAATGGTAGTATAGGAGGCAAATTCGGTTCAGCAAAAACCACAATCTTTGAATGTTGTGGATTATTTTTACTTGGCAAGTCTACCAAGGTCGAACATAGGGACACAAGCTACTCTATCTATTTATCGAATTTCGATCAATGAAGAGCAGGTGTAAATTATTTCTCGATTACATGTCTTCATGCAGATGCACAAGGTAAAATGCAGATTACAATGCAACAAAGTGACGCATGCATTTTTTAGTTGATTTTTGTACAAATATAGGATGGTGCATTGAAAATAATGCAAGGTTAAGTGCATGCAAAATAAAGGATTACGAAAATGCCCTAAAGGATCACTAAATTGAGCAACAGATGACGAATTGAAATCGGAGTCATTTTGAGCACAGAAATAAGGGCATTCAAATATTCAAGGCTAATCTAGGTAGAGCAAGTAACTCATCTAACATAAAAATTTCACTTCAATTAAAATCGTGGCAGATGAGAAAATTAGACATGCCATGAGATAGATGAAGAAACAAGGATCAAAACGATAGTAAAATCATGTAATTTGGATCTACGATGCTCAAGTTATGAAGAAAACAATGCATGGGCATAATTGTAATAAAAATGCAAGAAATAAAAAGGATAAATATTACAAATAGGTCTCTGGAGGGACCTAAATGTAATTTCCAAAAACTGTCTGGGCCCTTATGCAAATTTTCCATGTGCGTAGGGGCATTTTTGCAAATTCCAAAAGTTGTGAGGGTCTCCCTGTAAAGAACCCAAGCACGCATGCGAGGCACATGTCTGGGACCAAAGTGCAAATACCAAAAGTATCAGGGTCTTCTCTATAATTTACCCAAGCCCTTACGTGGGGTGCACGTGAGGGGCCTAGGCTCGGGAGGCTCGCAGGCTCGGGCTGACGTGGCATTCGATGGTGGCTCAAGTCTTGGCTCGATGGTCCCAAGCCTATAGGTTTGATAGGAGGCTCGGATCGCCACGTGTCTTCATCATGGCCGTCCGATCCAGATGATCGGATGACACCTGTACCATCTTCTCCGTCGCAGGCCACCGGAGGAGGCGGGGCTCCGACGAGCCATGTAAAGCTCCACTGAGCTTCGAGGGATCGCCTGATGGTCGAGGAGGATGGCTGAGCCCCTGGCGAAGCTCGTAGGGACAAGGCAGAGCTCCGTCAATGTCTGGGATGGCGAGGCGGAGGAGCGTCATCGGAGAGGAAGCTCGAGACTGGCAAGGCGACGCAAGCTCCGACCATTGATGTATCTGCATGTGTTAGATAATAGCCAAAGCGTGCGAGTGTGCAAGGTGAGTGAATGGGGGTCGTGGGGCGTCGGGAGGTGGTGGCCCAAGTGCTTCTTTTCCGGCAAAGTGGAGAAGATGGGGGGTCGGAGCGGGGGAGCCTCTGGAGAAGAGAATAGTGGTCGACGAGGATGAGAGTGGTGTGGCGGAGGTGCTAGATCATTCAATGGAGGGTGAAAGTGGTGATAGACGATAGGAAAATTTGGAGAAATTCACCTCGCCGGAGCAAGGTGCTGGTGGAGGCGGTGATCTGGGATGAGGTCCTTATCGGACGTCTGGGGTCATCGGGCGACGAGGGCGATCGTGCCTCGGTGCTCAACAGTGGTTGAAAGCAACCGCAACGTGGCCGGAGGCCACAAATCTCACCGGAGGGTGGCGACCATCATCGCCTCGACAAGGCCTCCCTCCGCTGTCACCGGAGGGCGGAGGAGGATAGGACGTACTCTCATGAAGTGGTGGATGATCGTAATGGAAGAGGAGGAGTGGTTTTTATAAGAGGAGGGGGTCGGTTACCGGCGAGGGGAGCAAGGGTTTTGAAACGGTGGAATTGAATGTCTGGAATGAAGAGGGAAGACAATGGGAGTTAAGCGAAGATGGGGGATCTGGGGGCGATAAGCTGGGGGCGTTATGAGAGGGAGAGCTGGCCAGAGACGCCTTCCAAAATAGGAAGGGGGCTGAGGTGGTGCGAGGGTAACGACTGGGCTGGAGCTAGGAGACGAAGTCCTAGCCATTGTATTTAGTGATCCAACGGCCAGGATGATGGCGCGGGCAGAGGGCTACGATCAGATCTGCGGATCTGATCAAACGGCTTAGGGCTATGCGGTAACGAGCAACTATGATGGGGAGATGGGGGAGATCCAATGGTAGGAGAAAAAGAGGCGACGTGGATGAATGCGAGGCGTAGGATGAGGAGGCAATCAGATGGCTAAGAAGTGGGCGTGAGGGAGTGGCTCAGATTTGATCAGGGATAGGGTCAACGGCGATAGATGTAGTGAAGAGGGACGATCGAAATGGAGGTGGGGTGAAGAGGATCAGACGACCCAAGAGGGGCCGGGTGGCAGGAGAAGGTGCAGCCGTGTGGCGGCTCCAGAGAGCGCCATGTGGCTGCACCAGAAAATTCAAAAATATAAATTAAAAGAAAAATAAAAAAGAATTAGTTAGAGGTAAAAGTAGAAAAAAGTCAAAAATATGAAAGTTATTTGTCTCGATGAGATCTACAATTTTCATGTTGGACGAAAAACCGAACGAGGCCATTTATACAAAAAGTATTTTTGGTGGTATTTTTAAGGGGTTAAAAACACCGAGTTTTGGGTTTTGAATTAGTTTTGTAATTTTTTTGTTTTTTAAGGGTTAGTGATATTATAGACAATTAATTCACTTATTTTTAGGGGTTTTTGATGAGAAAATAATTACAAAATAAATAATACTTATTAAATACAATTAATTATGTGTTAATTATACACAATATAATACAATATAAAAAGGAGGAATTATTGGTGAATTTTATTAGTTTGATTAAGCCAGGGGATTAATTATTGACTTTTAGCATGATGAATTCGAGATTCATCATACCCCTATACTTAAACCATGCCCGTCCTCGAGCATCTAAAGAATGAAGTAGTCAGATTAATTCCTGACAGTGCGAGTGAAGATTTCAAGGCTCAATCTTTCGAAGACCCTTAATTTAAGTGATCCTACAATTCCGGGCTTATCCATGCTTTAGTCAGAAGGAATCCAACTTCTCTAATTTCCAGACTCTCTTTTTGTGCATATAATATTAGGATGTGAAATTAAGTGTACCGCATTTCATGAGAGTCGAGTCGAGTGATGAATCTCGTATTCATCATGCTAAAAGCCACTTATTAAAATCCCTGCTTAAACAAGCCAATAAAAATATCCTCTAATTCTTTGTTTTTATCATGTACTACATTGTGCATAAATTACCATTAATTTATTGTATTTAATTTCTTTTATTTTTCTGTATCCATTTTACCACTCAAAAACCCCTAAAAATTAGGTTGATAACATGTCTATAAATCACTGACCCCTAAAAAGATAAAAAATACAAAAAAATCTCAAAACAGCAACTTGGTGTTTTTATCCCCTTAAAAATACCCCCAAAAGCAGCTTTTGTACAGATGACCTCTTTTGGCTTTTTGACCAACATGAAAGTTGTAGATCTCATCGAGATGAGCAACTTTCATGTTTTGACTTTTTCCAAATTCGGCATCTAACTACTTCTTTTCTAATTTTCTTTGTAATTACTCTCTGAATTTTCTCATTGGGCCACGTGGCGCTCTCTGGAGTCGCCACGTAGCCGCTCCTCCTTCCGCCACCCGTCACCACTTCTGGCCCTTAGATTGAACTCGCCCAGCCTCCATCCTAGCCCTTCATGACTGCTTCGCTTCCAGCCATTGGATCTGACTCCAGATCTAATCTCTGCCGCTACATTCCGCCTCATCCACAGCCATCTGATCTACCTTGCATCCAACGCTCCTCCTTGCGCCACGTCTCCCCTTCACTTTAGCTGCCCGATCCCACGTGCATCCTAGGGTCCACCGCCATCCACGTCACCCAAACTTTCCCGACCATCCGATCATGTTCAACTCTTCATCTAGGCCACTCGTTAGCGCCTAAGCCTCCGCCACAGGATCATATCTTTGATCTGATCCCATCACTCCGCCAACGCACCCCTCCTGACCGTTGGATCGTACGATCCAACGGTCCAAAACCCATCGTCAACCTCTGTAACCCCCCTCCCCCCGCCCGTTCCACCTCTCAACTCGCTACCCCCTTCCTATTTTGGAAAGCACCACACTCACCCTCGTCGCTCCACAACACCACCCCCATGAACCCTGACCTTCCGCCATCCTCGCGCCACCATCAGCTCCCCTCTACCGTTACCACATCTCCATTAAAACCTCGCTCAAAAACGCTTCACCAACACCGTAACCCCCGACCACCTCCGCCTATAAATCACCATCTCCGCCACCGCTGCGCCTCGTCCACCCTTCTTGGCTTTTACCTTAGCCTCCTCCGCCCCTCCGGTGACAGCGGAGGGGAGGAACGTCGAGGCGACGATGGGTACTTTCTGGTGTCCACCCTCGGTGCTCCTCCGCCGAGTAGCGGATGCTTCCAAGCTCCGCCGAGCTCGCTGGCTTGCTGACCAGCTGGGCAACGACCTCGGGGCTCCTCCGAGCCTCATCCCAAGCAACTCCTCCGCCACGGGTCCCCTCCCCGATGAGGTCTTCTCCCTCCTTCTTTTCTTTCTTTTTCTCCCATTTATTCCTCCACATCCAGCCGTCATCATCCTCACCTAATCACCTCATCAGCTCCACCCAACCACCCCGACCCTCGCCGACCCCCTTCCCCTTCTCCAGAACCACCTCCGCACCGACTTCCCTCTTCACCTGCTCCGCCGGCGAAGAACCCCCCGGCCACCATTCCCGATGCCTCCACGGCCTTCATTCGCCCACCTCTCACTCCCATTCCACGTGCACAAGCTTCGGCTATAATCTAACCTTGCAGATCCTCAATGACCGGAGCGAGTCACCCAGCTCCGATCGACAGCTCCGCCACCGGCAGCCCTTCATCGATCTGCCCTTTTTCATGCTGCCGGAGCACCGCATCGCCACCAGCTTCCTCGTGAGGACCTCAGCCATCTCCTTCGATCTTCAGGTGGACTCGCGAGGCTCGGCGGAGCTCTGAGCGTGTCACCGGAGCCCCGCCTCTTCCGGTGACTGCGGTGGAAGACAACGTACAAGTGCCGTCCGATCCATGGATCGGACAGCTGTGATGGGGACACGTGGACGACCCGAGCCTCGTCCCCGAACTATAGGCTCGGGTCATACGAGCCTAAAGCCAAACCTTCAGAAGAATCCACGTGGCCCGAGCCACAGGGCTGACCCGAGCCTAGCCCCTCACGTGCAGCACACGTGAGGTGCTGGAAAATTTGCACGAAGAGACCCGACTATTTTCGAGAATTGCATTGTGGTCCCTAGGCACGTGCCTCACGTGCGTGCCTGGGTAAATTTCAGGGAGGCCCTCCAGGTTTTGAAGAATTGCAAATATACCCCTGCGCGCAAATGAACAAATTGCAACCGGGCCCAGGCGGTTTTCTTAATTTGCATTTAGGTCCCTCCAGGGACCTAAATGCAATATTTATCCCTTTATTTTATTGCATTTTTATTACCATTATGCCCTTGCACTGTTTTTAGCATAACTTGAGCATCGTAGGTCCAAATTGCATGATTTTAGTGTCGTTTTGATCCTTATCTTGTCTTCTACATTCTAGCATACTTATTTGTCTCATTTGACACTATTTTAATTTAAGTGATTTTTTTTGTGAAAAATGGGACCATGCTCTACTTGTCTTGCTTGATTTGATGACCGATTTTTAATGATGTGTTCAAATTGACTCTAATTTCATTCTTTATTGCGTTGTTCATATTTTAGGGTATAATTCTGACATTTTATTCATCATGCATATTCTCTTGCATTATTTGCCCATGCATCACTTTAACTTGCATAAAAACAAAATAAAAAAATTGCATACAACATAGCATTGCTTTGTATTTTGTATAAATTGCATATGGACCTGAAATTGAGATTAAATCACATTGAACTTCATGAATCAAAATTCAATAGCTGAATTAGGCAGCTGTGTCCCTGTGTTCGACCTTGGTAGACTTGCCAAGAATAAATATTCCACAGCATTCAAAGTCTGTGGTTTTTGCTGAACAAAATACGCCTCCTGTACTACAACATAATTCCACACTATTATTGAGGCGAATTTTACGTTCATCAAATGGCACCGTTGTCGGGGATACGACTTTGCTTAATTTTTGGATTTTGATTTTTTTATTTATTTCAAAAATTTTCAGGTCCTCATTTCATGCATCATTTCTTTGCATATCATTTGCTGATTTAATGTCTCCAGGTTTTCTAACATCTATCTTTTGTGGTAGGGCCCATGGTGATCGAGGACGCTTGATCCTCATGGAGGCGTGAAGTCTGGAACTTCCGCTGAAGAGGCCGCAAAAGAACCTGTGAAGGAGTTGGGAGATTTCAGCAGTCAAAATTGCATTGCATTTTGTAAAAAAAATAGATAACTTGCATCTGCATATTTATTTTCAGTCTTGCATATTGTACACAAAAAAAAGAAAAAAAAATCCCCCCCTCACACACACACCAACACTGCACATGCACATACTCACCCCCACCCTCCCCCTGTTTATTTCACTCTCTCTCTCTCTGTGTGTATCTATTTTTCACGAACCCCCTTCCCCTCACCCTTGTATCATAGAACCCCCCCTAATGCAGACCTTACTTAGGCTATTTGTAGCCTAAGTATAGGGGGGACCTGCCTGCTCTTCCATCCCTCGTCCCGTCTTCTTGTACTTAGGCCAATTTTGGCCTAAGTATAGGGGGACCCTCCTCCTCAGTTCCGCTGTATCACCCTGTACCTGAACCGAGCCTTGGCTTCATGGCACTTGTGCTATGAGGACATAGCAAATTTTAAGTATAGGGGGGTATACCGTATATTATTGTATATTACTTTAGCCTTAGCTCGTGTTTTTAAAACTTTTTAAATTTTTATTTTTCGGGCTGGGTTTTGGTAATTAAGTGAACTGAGTAAAAACTTGTAAAAATTAAGAATTGAGGGATTAATTTTTGTAAATATTCCTATATTAAAAAAAATTTTGAAAAATTAAAAAACTTTCTTGGAGGTTGATTCTGACTACTAGGTTTAGTAAGCATTTTCAGTGAGGGAACCTCGGTCTCCCTTAACAGAGTGGGTGGTTTAGAGGACATCGCATACGGCCCCGTCCTCAAGTAACACGGGCCTCGGCCCGTACTTACACCCATACTGGCTGAAAGTGTATACTTTTATTTGAGCCTGGGCCAGTCATTGTCTCTCAGAGGAAATAAAAAAAATTAAAAAATTAAAACCCATAAATTTTTGCAAAAAATAAAAATCACACAAAAATTTCATTAACCCAAGGAGTTGGTGTATTCCTGACACTTTCACACTCACGCAAGGCTTGAGGATTTTGAGGACACTAGATCTCTGGGTTCTTGAGAGTCTGAGTTAACATGCCTTAGTCATTAGGGTTTTCAAGACTTAAATATCCACACTCCTCTGGTTTGAAAGATTTGAGTGCTATATTGCACTCTTCATCTCTACCTTCAAAAAAAAATATGATCAGCAGAGTTACTTCCACAACTGCATGATTGATGAGCTGAGATGAGATATCACTTGAGGAACTAGGACCAGAGATTTGAGTTTAGACCCGATCTTATGATATTTGAGGATGGGATAAAGTTAATGAAGGCTTCAGAAAACCTGAGTGTCAGCAAAAACCCTAGCCAGTATGTGAACAAGATTCATATGCTATCTCTTTGATATTTACCTAAAAGTGCCAGGGTGTGATGAAATTTAAAGGAACTTGTTGATCAGTGTGCGCCAATCTCTTGGTAAAAGCAGTGGAGCTAGCCAACAAAAGAAATGAAATATCAAAGAAAAGCTCTAAATCCAAAGTCAAATTCCAAATGAGCTTCCACCAAAGGCGAGCGCTCCCAAACATTTTCAAAGTGTCCACTTGGACCAAGCGCTAATTAGGACCAAGGAGTCAGGCTAACACCATAAAAAGGGCCCTGCATCGTAAGCGATACAAGTCTGGGTGTCGAAGGTATCTTAGATACTCAGAAAAGACACACCCCAGTGTACTCCCAGAAAAACAAGTGCAGACGACTCCAACTCTCTTGATGGAAACATTGATCAACAAAGTATTAATATACATGTGTTGAGTAAAAGGCACTCGAGAGGCCCCTTGTTCCAATGTGAGGGTGAGAAAATTAGACACAATCCCAGTACCTCCATCATCAGGTCGTCCATCAACATTTCAAAGTCTGACAAACTAATGAGACGGTGGACTGAAGCAAGAACAGTCTTATTCCCTAGTATTGAGGATTAAATCTAGAGGAGAGTCTTTGGGACTGGAACTTTGGGTGATGCATCGACTCGGCTCTCATGAAATGCAGTACACTAAATGTCATATCCTTATATTATATGTACAAAAAGAGAGTCTGATAATCAGAGAAGTTGGATTCCTTCTGACTAAGGATTGGATAAACCCGAAATTTTAGGATCACTTAGGTCAAGCGTCTTTGAAAGATCAAGCCTTGAATTTTTCACGCGCACTGTCAGGAATTAATCCGACTCCTTCATTCTTTAGATGCTCGAGGACGAGCATGGTTTAAGTATAGGGGTATGATGAATCTCGTATTCATCATGCTAAAAGCCACTTATTAAAATCCCTGCTTAAACAAGCCAATAAAAATATCCTCTAATTCTTTGTTTTTATCATGTACTACATTGTGCATAAATTACCATTAATTTATTGTATTTAATTTCTTCTATTTTTCTGTATCCATTTTACCACTCAAAAACCCCTAAAAGTTAGGTTGATAACATGTCTATAAATCACTGACCCTTAAAAAGATAAAAAATACAAAAAAATCTCAAAACCGCAACTTGGTGTTTTTATCCCCTTAAAAATACCCCCCAAAAGTAGTTTTTGTACAGATGACCTCTTTTGGCTTTTTGACCAACATGAAAGTTGTAGATCTCATCGAGACGAGCAACTTTCATGTTTTGACTTTTTCCAAATACGGCCTCTAACTACTTCTTTTCTAATATTCTTTGTAATTATTCTCTGAATTTTCTCATTAGGCCACGTGGCGCTCTTTGGAGTCGCCACATAGCCGCTCCTCATTCCGCCACCCGTCACCACTTCTGGCCCTTAGATTGAACTCGCCCAGCCTCCATCCTAGCCCTCCATGACCGCTTCGCTTCCAGCCATTGGATCTGACTCCAGATCTAATCTCTGCCGCTACATTCCGCCTCATCCACAGCCATCTGATCTACCTTGCATCCAACGCTCCTCCTTGCACCACGTCTCCCCTTCACTTTAGCCTCCCGATCCCACGTGCATCCTAGGGTCCACCGCCATCCACGTCACCCAAACTTTCCCGACCATCCGATCATGTTCAACTCTTCATCTAGGCCACTCGTTAGCGCCTAAGCCTCCGCCGCAGGATCAGATCTTTGATCTGATCCCATCCCTCCGCCAACGCACCCCTCCTGACCGTTGGATCGTACGATCCAACGGTCCAAAACCCATCGTCAACCTCTGTAACCCCCCTCCCCCCGGCCGTTCCACCTCTCAACTCGCTACCTCCTTCCTATTTTGGAAAGCACCACACTCACCCTCGTCGCTCCACAACGCCACCCCCATGAACCCTGACCTTCCGCCATCCTCGCGCCACCATCAGCACCCCTCTACCGTTACCACATCTCCAATAAAACCTCGCTAAAAAACGCTTCACCAACACCGTAACCCCCGACCACCTCCGCCTATAAATCGCCATCTCCACCACCGCTGCACCTCGTCCACCCTTCTTGGCTTTTACCCTAGCCTCCTCCACCCCTCCGGTGACAGCGGAGGGGCGGAACGTCGAGGCAACGATGGGTACTTGCTGGTGTCGACCCTCGGTGCTCCTCCGCCGAGTAGCGGATGCTTCCAAGCTCCGTCGAGCTCGCTGGCTTGCTGACCAGCTGGGCAACGACCCCGGGGCTCCTCCGAGCCTCATCCCAAGCAACTACTCCGCCACGGGTCCCCTCCCCGATGAGGTCTTCTCCCTCCTTCTTTTCTTTCTTTTTCTTCCATTTATTCCTCCACATCCAGCCGTCATCATCCTCACCTAATCACCTCATCAGCTCCACCCAACCACCCCGACCCTCGTCGACCCCCTTCCCCTTCTCCAGAACCACCTCCGCATCGACCTCCCTCTTCACCTGCTCCGCCGGCGAAGAACCCCCCGGCCACCATTCCCGACGCCTACACGGCCTTCATTCACCCACCTCCCACTCACATTCCATGCGCACAAGCTTTGGCTATAATCTAACCTTGCAGATCCTCAATGGCCGGAGCGAGTCACCCAGCTCCGATCGACAGCTCCGCCACCGGCAGCCCTTCATCGATATGCTCTTCTTCATGCTGCCGGAGCACCGCATCGCCACCAGCTTCCTCGCGAGGACCTCAGCCTCTCCTTCGATCTTCAGGTGGACTCGCGAGGCTCGGCGGAGCTCTGAGCGTGTCACCGGAGCCCCGCCTCTTCCGGTGACTGCGGTGGAAGACGACGTACAGGTGCATCCGATCCATGGATCGGACGTCTGTGCTGGGGACACGTGGACGACCCGAGCCTCGTCCCCGAACTACAGGCTCGGGTGATACGAGCCTAAAGCCAAACCTTCAGAAGAATCCACGTGGCCCGAGCCACATGGCTGACCCGAGCCTAGCCCCTCACGTGCAGCGCATGTGAGGTGCTGGAAAAATTGCACGAAGAGACCCGACTATTTTCAAGAATTGCATTGTGGTCCCCAGGCACGTGCCTCACGTGCGTGCCTGGGTAAATTTCAGGGAGGCCCTCCAGGTTTTGAAGAATTGCAAATATACCCCTGCGCGCAAATGGACAAATTGCAACCGGGCCCAGGTGGTTTTCTTAATTTACATTTAGGTCCCTCCAGGGACCTAAATGCAATATTTATCCCTTTATTTTATTGCATTTTTATTACCATTATGCCCTTGCACTGGTTTTAGCATAACTTGAGCATCGTAGGTCCAAATTGCATGATTTTAGTGTCGTTTTGATCCTTATCTTGTCTTCTACATTCTAGCATACTTATTTGTCTCATTTGACACTGTTTTAATTTAAGTGATTTTTTATGTGAAAAATGGGACCATGCTCTACTTGTCTTGCTTGATTTGATGACCGATTTTTAATGATGTGTTCAAATTGACTTTAATTTCATTCTTTATTGCGTTGTTCATATTTTAGGGTATAATTCTGACATTTTATTCATCATGCATATTCTCTTGCATTATTTTCCCATGCATCACTTTAACTTGCATAAAAACAAAATAAAAAAAATTGCATACAACATAACATCGCTTTGTATTTTGTATAAATTGCATATGGACCTGAAATTAAGATTAAATCACATTGAACTTCATGAATCAAAATTCAATAGCTGAATTAGGTAGCTGTGTCCCTTTGTTCGACCTTGGTAGACTTGCCAAGAATAAATATTCCACAGCATTCAGAGTCTGTGGTTTTTGTTGAACAAAATTCGCCTCCTGTACTACAGCATAATTCCACACTATTATTGAGGCGAATTTTACGTTCATCATCGAGGCATCACTCGAAGTTCCAATCCCAAAGATTCTCCTCCAGACCTCATCCTCAATACTAGGGAATATGTCTATTCTTGCTTCAGTCAACCGTCTCATTAGTTCGTAAGACTTGAAATGTAGATGGACGGCCAAATGATGGAGGGCATAGGATTGTGTCTATTTTTCTCTCCCTAACATTGGAATATGGGGCCTCTCAAGTGCACTTTTACTCAACACAAGTAGATTTTTAGCTTCTTGATCAATGTATCCGTCAAGAGAATTTGGAGTCATCTGCACTTGTTTTTATGGGAGTACACCGGGGTGTGTCTCTTTTGAGTAACTAAGATACCTTCGACACCCAGACTTGTATCACTTACGATGCAGAGCCCTTTTATGGTGTCAGCCCAACTCCTTGGTCCTAATTAGCACTTGGTCCAAGTGGACACTTTAAAAATGTTTGGGAGCGCTCGCCATTGGTGGAAGATCTTTTTGTAATTTGACTTTGGATGATAGAGATTTTCTTTGACATTTCTTTTTCTTTTCTTTTGTTGGCTAGCTCCACTGCTTTTACCAAAAATTCGCGCACACTGATCAACAATTATCATTAAGTTTCATCACACCCTGGCACATAGGTAGATATCAAAGAGATAACATATGAACTTGTTCACATACTGGCTAGGGTTTTGCTGACACTCAGGTTTTCTGAAGCCTTCATTAACTTTATCCCATCCTTGAATAACATTAGATCGGGTCTAAACTCGAATCTCTAGTCCTAGTTCCTCAAGTGATATCCCTACTCATCTCATCAATCATGCAGTTGTGAAAGTGATTGTGCTGATCATATTCTTTTGAAGGTAGAGATGAAGAGTGTAATATAGCGCTCAAATCTTTCAAACTAGGGAAGTGTGGATTATTAAGTTTAAAAACCCTAATGACTAAGGCATGTTAAGTCAAACTCTTTAGATCTCTGAAATCCAGTGTCCTCAAAATCCTTAAACCTTGAGTGGATGTGAGTGTGTCAGGAAAACACCAATTCCTTAGTTAGTGTTTTTTGTGATTTTTTGTTTTTGCAGATTTTTATGGATTTTAATTTTCAATTTTTTTAATTCTTTGGAGAGACAATGACTAGCCCAGGCTCAAATGAATAGAAGTATCTACTCTCAGCCAGTGTGGGTGCAAGTACGGGTCATTAGACGAACCCGCGTTACTTGAGGACGGAGTCATATGCAGTGTTCTCTAAACCACCTACTCTGCTAAGGGAGACCGAAGTTCCCTCACTAAAAGTGTCTACTAAGCCTAGTAATTAAAGTCTAATTCAAAGAAGAATTTTAATTTTCCAAAATTTTATGGATTTTTTAAAAAGGGTTATTTACACAAATTAATCCCTCATTTTTTAAGAAAACATTTTTACCAGGTTTTTACAAAACTCAGTTCATAGGAATATTTAAAACCAAGCCCGAAAAATAATTTTCAAAAAGTTATAAAAATACGAGCTATGGCTACAGTAAATATACAGTAATATATGGTATACCCCCTATAAATAATTTTTGCTATGTCCTCATAGCACAAGTGATATGAAGCCATCGCTCAGTTAAATATAGAGTGATACAATAGAACTGAGGAGGAGGATCCCCCTATACTTAGGTCAAATATTGACCTAAGTATAAGAAGTCAATGCAAGGTATGGGTGAATAGGCGGGCCCCCCATACTTAGGTTACAATTAGCCTAAGTAAAATATATGAGTGGGGGGTTCTGTATTTGGAGGAGTAATTACACTAAGGTACAAGGGAGGGGGAGGGTATGTTTTTACAGAAGAAGATGTGAGGGGGGTTAGTGCAATGTGTACAATAAGATGTGAGAGGGGAGAGAGAGATAGAGAGAGAGAGTGATTGTGAAACATACAAAGAGGAGGGAGATAGGGGGGTGAGTGTATATGTGCAAGTGTGTGTGTGTGGGGGGGGGATAGATCATCTAGTGATCTACTTTTTTTCTTTTTTTTTACAGATTGCAAGCCCTCTAATGAGGACTGTTAAAAATACACATGCAACACACTATATTTTTTACAAGATGCACATGCAAGCAGACTGATGAAAATTCCTAAATTTCTCCGCCAAGTATTTTACGGCCTCTTCAGCGGAAGCTCCAAACTCCATGCTTCCATAGAGATCAAGCGTCCTCGATCTTCATGGGCCCTGCCACAAAAGAGAAATGTTAGAAAAAATAGAGAAGAAATTAACCAGCAGAATTGATGCAAAAATAATGCATGAAAAGAAGACATTTGAATCTTGAAAATATTCAACACAAAAAATAAATCAAAATTAAATTAAATAAATAAAGGTGAGCCGTGTCCCCGACAATGACGCTATTTGATAAACGTGAAATCTGCCTCTTTAAGAATCGATAATTGTAGTATATGAGGCAAATTCGGTTCAGCAAAAACCACAATCTTTGAATGTTGTGGATTATTTTTACTTGGCAAGTCTATAAAGGTCGAACACAGGGACACAAGCTACTCTATCTATTTATCGAATTTTGATCAATGAAGAGCAAGTGTGAATTATTTCTCGATTACATGTCTTCATGCAGATGCACAAGGTAAAATACATATTACAATGCAACAAAGTGATGCATGCATTTTTAGTTGAGTTTTATGCAAATATATGATGATACGTGAAAATAATGCAAGGTTAAGTGCATGCAAAATAAAGGATCACGAAAATGCCCTAAAGGATCATTAAATTGAGCAACATATGACGAATTGAAATCAAAGTCATTTTAAGCACAGAAATAATGGCATTCAAAAATTCAGGGCTAATCTAGGTAGAGCAAGGAACTCATCTAACATAAAATTTCACCTCATTTAAAATGGTGGTAAATGAGAAAATTAGACATGCCATGAGATAGATGAAGAAATAAGGATCAAAATGACACTAAAATCATGCAATTTGGACCTACGATGCTCAAGTTATGAAGAAAACAATGCAGTGACACAATTGAAATAAAAATGCAAGAAATAAAAAGGATAAATATTACAAATAGGTCCATAGGGGGACCTAAATGTAATTTCCAAAAACTGCCTGGGCCCTTATGCAAATTTTTCATGCACGTAGGGGCATTTCTGTAAATTCCAAAAGTTACGAGGGTTCCTTGTAATATACCCAAGCACGCACATGAGGCACATGCATGGAGACCAAAGTACAAATACCAGAAGTATCAGGGTCTTCTCTGTAATTTACTCAAGCCCTCATGTGGGGTGCACATGAGGGGCCTAAGCTCGGGAGGCTCGGGCTGACGTGGCATTCAATGGTGGCCCGGGTCTTGACTCAGTGGACCCGAGACTATAGGTTCGATAGAAGGCTCGGGTCGCTACGTGTCTTCATCATGGCTGTCCGATCCAGATGATCGGACGGCACCCGTACCGTCTTCTCTGCCGCAGGCCACCGGAGGAGGCATGGCTCCGGCAAGCCATGTAAAGCTCCACCGAGCTCCGAGGGATCGCCTAATGGTCAAGGAGGATGGCTGAGCCCCTAATGAAGCTCGTGGGGACAAGGCGGAGCTCCGTCGACGTCTGGGATGGCGAGGCGGAGGAGCGTCATCGGAGAGGAAGCTCGAGACCAGCAAGGCGGCGCAAGATCCGGCCATTGATGTACATGTATGTGTTAGATAATAGCCGAAGCGTGCGAGTGCGCAAGGCGAGTGAATGGTGAGGGAATGGGGGCCGTGGGGCGTGAGGAGGTGGTGGCCCAAGTGCTTCTTCTACGACGAAGTAGAGAAGAAGGGGGGTCGGAGCGGGGGAGCTTCCGGAGAAGAGAAGGGTGGTCGACGAGGATGAAAGTGGTGTGGCGGAGGTGCTGGATCGTTTAATGGAGGGTGAAAGTGGTGATAGACAATAGGAAAATTCATAGAAATAAAAGGAAATTCACCTCGTCGGAGCAAGGTGTTGGTGAAGGCGATGATTTGGGCTGAGGTCCTTATCGGACCTCTAGGGTCGTCATGCGACAAGACCGATCGTGCCTCAGTGCTCAGCGGTGCTAGAAACCAACCATGACGTAGCCGGAGGCCACATATTTCACCGGAGGGTGGTAACCATCGTCGCCTCGACAAGGCTGCCCTCCGCTGTCACCAGAGGACGGAGGAGGCTAGGACGCACTCTCGTGAAGTGGTGGATGATCGTGACGGTAGAGGATGAGTGGTTTTTATAAGAGGAGGGGGTCGGTTACCAGCGAGGGGAGCAAGGGTTTTGAAACGGTGGAATTGAATCTCTGGAATAAAGAGGGAAGACACTGGGTGTTACGCAAAGATGGGGGATCTGGCGGCAATATGCTGGGGGCGTTATGAGAGGGAGAGCTGGCCGGAGACGCCTTCCAAAATAGGAAGGGGGCGGAGATGGTGCGAGGGTAACGACTGGGCTGGAGGTAGGGGACGAAGTCCCAACCGTTGGATTTAGTGATCCAACGGCCAGGATGATGGCGCGGACGAAGGGCTACGATCAGATCCGCAGATCTGATCGAACGGCTTAGGGTTATGCTCTAACGAGCGGCTATTATGGGGAGATGGGGGAGATCCAACAGTGGGAGAAAAAGAGGCGATGTGGATGAATGCAAGGAGTAGGATGAGGAGGCAATCATGTGGCTGAGAAGTGGGAGCGAGGGAGTGACTCAGATTTAATAAGGGATAGGATCAACGACGGGAGATGAAGCGGAGAGGGACGATTGAAATGGAGGTGGGGTAAAGAGGATCAGACGGCCCAGGAGGGGCCGAGTGGCGGGAGAAGGTGCGGCCGCATGGCGGCTCCAGAGAGCGCCACGTGGCTGCACCAAAAAATTCAAAATATAAATCAAAGAAAAACAGAAAAGAATTAGTTAGAGGCAAAATTAGGAAAAAGTCAAAACATGAAAGTTGTTCGTCTCGATGAGATCTACAAGTTTTATGTTGGATGAAAAACCAAAAGAGGTCATTTATATAAAAAATATTTTGGGGGTATCTTTAAGGGGTTAAAAACACCGAGTTTTGGGTTTTGAATTGTTTTTGTATTTTTTTTATTTTTTTAAGGGTTAGTGATATTATAGACAATTAATTCACTTAATTTTTGGGGTCTTTGATGAGAAAATAATTACAAAATAAACAATAGTTATTAAATAAAATTAATCATGGGTTAATTATATACAATATAATACAATATAAAAAGGAAGAATTATTGGTGAATTTTATTGGTTTGATTAAGCCAGGGGATTAATTATTGACTTTTAGCATGATGAATTCGAGTTCATCAGTGTGTTGTAAAATATTCTGTTTAGACTAATCAAGATGACATGTGAAAATAGTCTTATGGACTCAAAGAATTAAGTCACCAGGACCTGAAAAGTCTTAACTCCATTTCTTATAATGTTCCCCTGAAATTAAGTGGATTAAGGCCCAAGTAAGCTCTATTCTTCAATTTTATTCCAGACATAGTTTAAATGTCAATATTATCCTGAAAAATGCACATGTAAATGCAAGAAATATGCAAAAAGCATTTTTTGAAATAATTTCGGGTTTTAAACTTTTTAAGGGTTTTTGGAAAAGAAAGGAAAAATGATGCACATGCGAAAAGAGTTTTTTTGCAATTTTTTTTATAGATTTTTGATTTTGTAGTTTTTTTTTTCAAAAAGGAAAAGGGTTAGTTAAATCAAGTATATACAGAATTTTTTGAATTTTTTGGTTGTTTTTTTATTTTTTGGGTTTTTTTGGGTTTTTTGTTTTTTTTGTTTTTTTGTTGTTTTTTATTTTTGTTTATTGTTTTTGTTGTTTTTGTTGTTTTTTTTGTTTTTTTGTTGTTTGTTTGTTTTTTTTGAAAGGTGATCAAAGTCTATATATATACATGTGGTTTTATGAATTTATATACATATCCCCAAAAATAATCATATTTAAAAGTACGAGTTATGTCTAAAGCATATACACAATATATACGACACCCCCTATACTTAGCTCGAACTATGTCCTCATAGTGCTCGGAGAGCGGCAAAGGAAGACATAACTCATGCTAACTATAGAAAAGTGAAAAGACTCCTATGCTACAATGACACAAAGAGAAAATGAAAAGAATTGAAGTCGGTTATCCCCCCTATACTTAGGATCAAGTAATCCTAAGTATAGAAGACTATACAAAAGGGGAAAACCGATGCAGAGAATGTATGGACTCAAAAACAGAAAAAGACGATATGAAGAACATCACCCCCTATACTTAGGGTAGAGTATCTATCCCTAAGTATAGGCAATAACAAGAGTGATGAACAAGATGAATAGGAACAATACAAATCATTCACCCCCTATACTTAGGATAAAGCACATCCTAAGTATAGCATATATACACACACGGAAAAGGGGTGAATGATGAAACAGAAGAAGAAAGAATGAAACAAAAGGATATACAAAAGGAGTGGATGTACAAAGGTCAAGAAGGTCTAAAGTGAACCTTCTTGCGGGACCGTTGAGGTATGGATCTGACAACGTGTAGGTCTATATTGAGGTCATCATTAGACATGAACTGATCAGGATCGACCAAGAATGTATCCTCAGCAGTCTCAGAGTGTGCATGCACGAATCGGTTAGTGAAAGTAGTGTGGTCATGTCCTGCCTGGGAAGTATCGCAAATATCAAAGTAAAAAGGCTCGAAATCATCATCAGAAAAGTAAGATCAATTCCAACCCAGCGAGCCTCTACTGGATCATCATCTTTATCAAAAAGCCCAAATTCCTTTATAAAAGCAATCAAATCAAATTCGGCCTTATTAGTCTCATCTAAATCAGGGTGAATAGGAACATACTCATCAATGAAAGTAGTCAAATCATGTCCGTCCTATCTAGTCTCAGAGTCTGCCTTCCGCTCTAGGGCATCTATCGTGTAAATCCCGCAGATGTCATTGATGTGTCGCCACGTAGAAGAAGGGGAAACTCCAAGGTCTATGCTTTCTAAGTCTTCCTCCTTGAGGAGGAATCCTTGGGTCTCAGTATCATCCAACATATAACAAAAATATCTGATATTATCATCGAGGTCAAATTCCTTGGGGTTGTCTAACACATGCGGGCTCTCATGGGATGGAAGTCTCTAGTCAGTAATGGGTGTAGTGATCAACACATCGCTCCCTGCATCAGAACAAAAACAAATCTCTCCCGATCCATAATCAATAACGACTCTTGCAAAGCGAGGAAAGGCCATCCCAAGATGATTGGAGGGTGCTCCACAGGGGTGGAGGTCTCCATTGGTAATACGACAAAATCAGAAGTTAATTTCATGCCTTAAATAAGAACGACAATATTTTCTAGAATACCCTTATGCCTCTTGATAGATCTATCATCAAATTGAACTATCATCCTGGTTTTCTTGAGAGGCCCAAGATGAAGAAACTGTATCATAGACAAGGGTATTATATTGATTGACGAACCACCATCAAGGAGAGTGTTATCACAAGAATAGTCAGATATGGAGCAACTCACAAGAGGTGTGACAGTGTTCCCTTTCTTAAAATGTGGACGGTGAGAGATGGCGTAGGCAGTGGCCACGGTCAAGATGTGACACTCAGATATGCTCCTCTGCTTTCTCTTCTTGTGTTGAGGAGCAGATAAATGTGTCATGGCCTGGTGAAGTGAGGATTTAATGATCTCATGAATGGTGGCCATCACTTCAGGTTCAATCAATATTTTTTTTGAATTTTCGGACCTCCTCCATACAAGAGAGGAGATCAGAATCAACATTTACATGAGGATTGCCAATAGCAGTCTGTAGAGCGGCATCCTCGGGTCAAGGTTGGGACATGCGGTGAATGAATGTGTGGGAAAATGGTTTGGCATGGGTGACCTCTCCTCACAAAATGAATCAACCATGTGTCTCCCATAATCTTTTTGGATTTTTATATTTTTCTCATTTTTTTATTTTGGGTGATTGCAAGTTCTCATGATTATCCTCAAGTGAATCCACATCCTCAAATAGTGGAGCAGCATTCTGGCTCTCATTTATGTTAAATAGATTGCTAATCCTCGAATTCATATGCTCCATCATTTGGTTCAGGGTCTCAAGTGTGGACACCATGAAAGGTGACTCCAAAATCATAGGGTCGGGTGAGTGGAATGAGGGTGGGTGAAAGTCATCGTCCGATTCCTGAAATAATGGATTAGGCGAATATGCACAAAAATCAGGAGGAAAGTCCTCCTGGAAAAAGGAAGGTGGATCAGCTGGAGAGTGCGAGAAGTTTACAAAGATCAGACTAAAATAACTCCAGTCGGCCATCTCCGAACAAAAGACGGGGATCAGGGGAACACGATAGTCAAGTCAAGTTATGCAAGAAAAAAAGGTGCAAATACACAGAAGGATCTAGTATGCACACAAGCAATCAAACACAATACAAACCCTCACTTCACCAACTCAATGCAATGTGAAGACCGTGAAGGTCCGGTTAATTATTCTGTCAATTTTTAGAATTTGGTGAGAATACAATCTATTAGAGCGGTTCAAGCAAGCTGTTAGGAACCCAATGCTCCCAGGAGACTTCCCAATCTCACAACTAGTTTTCCCAGCCAGTATGGGCGTGAATCGTTTATCGGCTACCCGATCTGCCCACTTTGCTAAGAAAATCCCGGATCGATTACCAGCTACCCGGTGAAGTCCTCACTGGAGAATAACTAATCACGAGATAGTAATCTGAAGAGAGTTCGGGCGTGGTTCTATCCTAGTGTGCCGGTCGCTCTCTCGCTGTAGATAAATCAAACAAGATGGGGGTTACTCTCCCCAAAATAATTATTTTTCCTTATATTTATTTTAGGGTCGAGTTTTCTTTAACAATCCTGAATTTTAGGCAGTTATCACTTGGTTTGAATATTTTCAATGAATTGCTTACCGAGTGTCCAATTTCCTTTTTAACTTATGTGAGTGAAAACAAGGAAGGAGATCGGAAATGCCAATGCGCGATTAAACACAATGATGCATGCAAGGGATAGAGATGCGTACCTTGTCGCCAACACTCTACATGAAGTGATCTGTGTAGAATTGAAATACAGAAAAATAAACTAATCTATATGCAAATGCAAATGAACTGTCCTAATCAATAACTTCTCTTAACGGGAAAGAACATATTAATTTGACTAAGTCTAATTACACTCTATTCTATAGGTACAGAAATTCTTGTTTAGGATATTTTGACCTAATTAATTACCTGGCTCAAGCAAATTAATTAAATCATCAATAGGTAGCTCACGAAATCCACGTGAAACAAAGAAAAATAAGGTGATGAAAACAAAATCGGTGAGGTCCACCAAGTGCACCGGCACTTGGCGAAACAGACCTCGCAACAAATGAATGCCCATTTACAAGGGTTCAAATGCTAGAGAAAAAAATAAATAAAAAGTCTTTTTTCTCCTTCAATTCTTCCTCTCCTCCTCCCACGCTATCCTGTGGCTCGTGAAGAATCAAGCCGCCTCTGCTTTGCTTGGATGCTTAGGCTCTCCTAGGATCGCCTTCTTCGCTCCACGGGTCCTCGCAAGAAAAAGAAAAGAGAGAATGTGTAAGAAACACAATTATCAAATATGAGCAAGAAAAATGAAGTAAATGCACTGAATATGAACAATGGAGTTAATGTGGGAAAATACAAATAGATATGTACAACCAAGAACAGTAGGTAAAAAGAGAAAGCTAACTATCCTCACCGTGCCTCCCCGGCAACGACGCCATTTTGTTGGGCGAGAAATTTCTGGGGAGTGATAATTGTTAATGGATATGAAGTTGTCGTTGTGATCCCCAAAATTCCCAGCACAAACAATTTTTTTCTTCCCAAGCTACAAAAATAATTACAAGAATAATGAAGCGAGAGAAAAATTTACTACTTATTTACCTATTTAGCAACATGATCAAACTCAGGGAGGCTACAATTCTCGAGGGTTATTCAAATAATCGGAAGTCAATTAAAAGAAAAAGGGAATCTCAAATGTAATCTATCTTGGTCTTTTTTTGTGAATTTTTATGTCTTTTTAATTTTTAAATTTTTTTATATCTAATTTTTTATTTTCTGATTTTCAAATATTTAATGATTTTGATTTTTGCAATTTTTTATTTTCAAAAATAAAGAACAATATACACAAGTGAAGAAATATGTGCACCACACTCTTTTTGTATTTTTCAAAATAGTTAGAAATGCTAAAAAATCCAGATTTTTTTGGATTTTAAAGGATTTGAAATATTTTGGGAATTTTTGTAGAATTTTCAGATGTTTTTGTATTTTTCTAAAAATCAAAGAGTGGTAAAAATGATAAACAATGCACAGCCTGAAGTAATTTGCAATTTAAAAATATTTAAGTGCTTAAAACTCGTAGAGACTATTTTTATGCTAAAATATAGACAAATATCTAAAAACAAGAAGTGAAATCATGATTTTTGGATTTTTATAGAATTTTATGTGATTTTCTAAGATTTTTGATATTTTTCATTTTTTGGATTTTGAAAAGAATTAATGCACAAAAATTTGCACAAAAATTAAAAGACAATGAAAGGAAATTAGTCTATTTTTTTTTGAAATTTTTAGAGCAATATTCCATAATAATAATAATAAATGGAACTCATATGCAATGAAAACTTTATGCTAGAAAGATACACACATCGGGAGCATAACATGAATTTTGAAGAATTTATTGAGCAACAAAAGCATTTATTTCACTGAAAAGAACATGCAAAATAATACCTGGATAATGGGGGTTGGAATGCAAATATTTAAAGTGTATGGATTGAAAGGTAGCAGAAATAAAATACAGGATAAAAATGGCTAATTACCCAGTAATTAATATGCAGTGCATGTAACTTGATGTTGATGGGGATCTTCTTGCAATATTAGATAATCGGAGGGATTGAATGCAATTTACCCAAAAAATTAATAGTCTTCAAATTGGGGCGTTAGTGTTCACACATTCCTGTTTGTTCCAGGCAAAAGATGAAGAGGGGGCCACCGCCTTTGATTCCACGCAAGGGGAGAGGGGCACAGGAGTTGGGACCGGTGGTCAGCGGCAAGCATTGGCTTCGTCCAGGTGGAGGAGCATCGAGAGTAGTGGAGGTCGTGATGGTTGGAGCAGCCCACGCAGGACTACGGGTGCCGCAGTCCTTTGCGTGGGACGGGGGTGGACACTAGGCCTTGCGCTTGGGCACGGGTGGCCAGTTGCGTTGATCTCCTGGCGACGAAGCGGGCTCGCGTCCAGGCGAAGACGGGAGGATGGCGATGGCGTCAGATGATGCTGGAGACGGAGGTAGCTAGCAACCGGTGGACGAGCATTGCGACGACGCTCGTCCATGTGGAGGAAGGTGGCCGTGGATGGCTGGTGGTAGCGTACGTGCTGAAATTCACGCAGGCAGTGGTGGGTGGCGGTGAAACTCCACAAGCGGGCGACCTGGTGGCAGTGGCAGGCGGCAGATAGGTCAGCGCTGTCGCTCAACTTCTTTATTATTATTTTTTTTATTTTTCTAATTTTTAAATGTAAATAAAAAAGGGAAAATATAAATTTTTAAATTTTTTTATTTTTTTAGAAAAATCTAATAAAAGAATTTTTTAATAATTTTATTTATTTATTTTTTGTGTTTTTTATTATCATGCAAAACAAATGTTAGAAAGAAACAAAAAGAATATATTTTTTTATTTATAAACAAATGAGGATACAAGCATGATGACTAAGAAAAAAATAAAACCGAGATATGTCAACGGTTGCGGTTCTGAGAAAAATGGCGGATGGAACCGAGTCTTCAACCGCAGTGTGTGGTCGAAGGTGAGAGATCATGGAGGTAGAACATGAAGCGATAGGCTCAAGAAAATGAGATGAAAAATCAGAATCGAAGGTGGATAAAAATCGTGATGGAATCTAAGATCTAGACAAAAACAAATGACAACAAATAAAAATGCGAAAAAATATAAACTACGATTAACCTAGGATAAAAATAAGAAGAAAATGATGGATCTCAACTTAGGAGCGGAAAAGACCGTGATCGCCTCAACGAAGGCCGACTCGCTACCACCGGACGACTCAGAGGCTAGGCACCTCTTTGTGACAAGATAGCTCTCAGAGAAAAGGCTCCTCTCACCAAAGATTGATCAAGTTGAATGAGGGAGATGGAGCCATATTAATAGATAAAAAATAGAATTAGTTTTTTTTAAATTTTAAATGAAGATAAGAGATAAGAGAGAATATTTGAAATGAGATAAACTAAAAAATATTTTAAAAAGTTATTTTTTTGTATTTTCATCACTTAATTAAATTGAATAAAAATGTTAATTTTTTATTTTTTGTGGTGGTTATTTAGGAATAGCAACTATATACATATACTGTATACATATGGTACATTATATGCATAATCAAATAAGGAAATTAATTTTTTTGTTTTAAAAATTTCTATTTTTTTATTTTAAATATTTATTAAAAATATTTCAAATATTAACAATTACAATATGCACAGATAAATGGTAAAATTGCACAAACCACCCGAGAAAACCGAATTTTCAATCGTAACTCCAAAAATTATGAAATTAGAGCCATTTCAAAGATAATTTATTTTGAAATACAATGGTAGTGAGTTTGGTTCAATTTGAGTTCATATGGAGCGGGAATTAGTCTTTCAATTATCGCTTAGTGGCTTTTTCCAAGTATGATTGCTTTTATTCTGTATATGATTTGATTTTGCAAATATTTTTATTAATTAGGAAACATTTTTATTTACAATTGTTGTTTTGAAAATTATTTAATTTGAGGTCAATTTATGTACAAATAAAATAGTGAGTATACAAATATACACATCACACAATTTTTTTGGTTTTTTTAATTAATGACCCTATCTCCCCCTACTTTATTCCTGGTCGATCATGGTAAGCCTTGACCTTCTTTTAGGGTTCGGGTCAACCTGTATATATTACATATATATAATCTTCTTTTTTTCTTTATTTTTCCTTTATTTCTTTCTTTATTTATTTTAGGTTAAAATGGTAGTAAGTGTACAATATTTACACACAGATGCAAGTTAGTAAGAATATGGAGTTAGTATTATATACAGGTGTTTTATAAGGGATTTCGAGCTAAAATAAACTAATAAAGATGATGAAATGTAGATTCATCACAGACGAATGTTGTTTTCTCTTGGTCTTCAGGGGTGATTGCCACCTAGTTGTACTAGGAGTATCAATCTAAGAAACAAAAGAACTCCTTCCCAACCAATCTTTCAAGAACTTGATCAATAAACGATAGAGGAAAGTGGTCCTTCTTCATTGCTGTATTCAGGCGGTAGTAATCAATACACACATGCCACGATGTCGCTACTCGAGTAGAAATCTCCTCTCCTTTGTCATTTATAACCACGATGATCCCTGATTTCTTTGGCACTGTATGTAGGAGACTCACTCATTTTGAGTCGGAAATGGGATAATGAAACCTGCTTCACACCACCTTGTGTTTTCCTTCATCACTACGTCCCGTAGGTTAGGGTTTAATCTACGCTGAAATTTACAGTGCGCTGAAATTTGCAGGACAGTTTGCAATCATCTTCAAGATAATATGGTGTGAACAAAAGGCCGGATTTATCCCTCAAAGATCAAAAACTTTCCAACCAAGTACCTTGCGGTATTTCTCTAGAACCTAGAGCAATTAAGATTCTTGATCTAGGGTCAGCCTGTTGATGATGATGACCAGATACATGTTCTCTTCACCCGCAAGGAAAGCATACTTCAGACCTGCCAGAAGCTGTTTTAATTTAGGTAGTTGCAGAGTCTGCTTCTGGTTGGTGAATGATTTGCTAAAATTAATGAGGTGTTGTCTGCCTCTTTCACTCTTGGCTCTGATAGAAATGTACCGAAATATCTGCAATGAATTCTACGCATTCGGTTCGGCATGAATCTCAAACAAACTGATCAATGATTCGGAATTTGTCTCCCAAATGGCAGTGGAGTGAGTGTTGACTGTGCTATCTAGGTCCTCCTCTAAAGAGAGGATTTTCTATGCCAGAATATCATTAAAAGAGATTTGTTAATCAATAGTATCAATAATGTCATAGTCTTCTGTTGCTGATTATGGATTCCCTTCAGTAGATGTGGTTTCGGTTAGCTTATCATGTCCATGGTGATCTTTTCACTATAGAAGCGAAATGTAATCTTTCAAGACCTGTAGTCAACGATTGCTTCGGTAGTTCGAAGGAACGACTGACCAAGAATGATTGGGGTCTGAAGCAACGGTGCATGAGAATCCATATCAAGGATGACGAAGTCCACTAGGAAGTTCATGTCCTGTACAATTATGATAACGTCCTCTAATAAGCCTCTAGGCCGCTTAATAGATCGATCCACATATTGCAGGATCATACGAGTGAGTTTAAGCGGACCAACTCAAATTCTTGAAGCAATGAGGAGTGCATGAGGTTTATAGAGGAACCACTATCAAGCAGAGTTTCCTCAAAAATCTGATCAAATATCCAACATCTGGTTAAGGGTTCTCACTTGTCTTTCTTTTTTATGGGAGATCACTGATAACATTCACAATGGCCATGGTTAAGATGTGTTTTTCTCCTCGACTACATTTGTTCTTGCGACTCTGACACTTAGAGGTACACATCTCTTTCAAACCTTTCTTCGCAACTGGCATGTATTCCATGGCCTTCATCAATGGCATATTTAGAACGAGATTTTCTATAATATCTACAACATTAGGGTTTGCCAATGCATTTTTAAATATTATGTTTTTTTTTGAATTTGTCATTGCTTCAAGAAAAAGAATATTCATAGAAGGAAATGCATTGTTCTTATTTATATCATCATTTACAAATGACCATCTAGAAGAAGAGTGATGATTCAAAATAGGCAAAAACAAATCTACATGAGCTTGGGTTTCGTCGGATGGCTTTGGAGTTGCTGCTGCTGGCTCCTTCTAGGCTGACGCAACTTGGCTTCGGCTCTTATTTTCTTTTTTAAGATTTTCTTTTTGCTGATTTTTGTTGTATTTTTTTCTCTAGATTATGGTGGATGGCTAGTGCTGCTCCTCCATCATATTCTTCTTCACCTGGCTTTGCTGCTGGACCGGCTGATGTAGAAGACGACTCGGTAGATGTTGCTTTATTATTCCCCTTCTATGCGACAGATGGATGCAATGTCCTACCACTCCTGAGAGTCACAACATTAGATAAAACAAAATATGAAATACTTGACTCTGAAGGAGTGGGTGGCTCATCACAAACTACATGCTCTTTTCGCTAGAAATTATTGGGGTTTGACTCTACTTGTGTTGGAATGGGAGTTTTTGTTGTAGTGGGTCATCAAGCTTCTGGATAATCTCTGCTAGGCCTTTAACTAACTGAGCCAAATAATCTAGAGCTGGGTTCACTGGAGCGACCTCTGGTTCAACGTGCTAGCCATGTTTAGAATGATAATGCAGGGGCTATTGATGGGAAAACTGAGAATTGTAGTGAGGAGGAGGTTGTTGCTGATTGAAATTGAGGAGGATGGAGGTACGGATTTTGATAGCAGCTGTGTATTGATGATGCGGTTGGTACTGGTGGTTCATAGGCTGTTGGTAATTCTGATTCCGTCTCCATGTATTATGATATGGTGGAGATTTGTTCTGTAGAGGCTAGTGCTGCTGGACAAACCTCCTACCAAAAGGTTGGGGATATGGCCGAATTGTAGAGGATTGACCCTGCTACTGTCTGCCTAGACGGGTCAATTGTGCATTTTTATTCCAGATCATTCACTTCTTGGATTTGGGATGGTGGCCAGAAAAGTGGATCATAATATGGGGGCTAGAGCTCGGGTTGATAGACTACAAGCTGTTGCGATGGCTGCTATGGTGCCTGGTAAGGAGCCTGCACGTAGTATAGGTGCTGGACCAAGGTCTACCCTAAACTCGATTGAGGTGGGTGTGGCGATGAAGGCTCCTTCAACTCACCAGGAGTTGCGGCTGATGGACTTGCAGACTGCATGACATTGATGGTGCTGACCAGCAGCTCCAACTGCTTGGTTATTTGATCTAGCTTGTTTAGGTGCTGGGTCCTCTGTTTAATCACGGACAACTTCTCAAGGTCCTGTGATCGTTTGCCAATTATGTCAACCTTGGATAGGAGACTCCCAATAATGTTGAGGTTGGAGCTCTCATCCCTATCCGCTTCATGGGATGCCGCCATGTTCACTAGCTTGTGGTGGATCTACGTCTGTCTCTGATATGCATGGGATGAGGATAGGGAGACCTCTCCTTCAGCCATTTCTTAAAATATCTCCCAGAAAACATCCTCATCCTTGTTGAAATGAGATCCGTCAAATGCGACATCAACAAGCCTCTGACTTTCTGTATTTAGGTCCCTAAAGAAATGTTGGATCAGAGTGATCTGAGGAATGTCATGGTGGGATACTTCTCTTGTAGATCTTTGAACCTCTTTCAGGCTTCATGTATGGACTCGTGCGGTCCCTGGGAGAAGTTGTTGATACAAATTCGCATCTGATTCATATGACTCAAAAGATATAATTTGTGGAGGAATGCAGACTTCAATTCCTCCTAGGTCATCACGACCTTCCCTAAATGATTAATCCAATGTAAAGCCTTGTCCTGAAGACTGAAGGGAAATGGGGCCATTTTGACTACACCTAATGGGATGTTAGGTAGTGAGTGGTGCAACATATGCGTGAAAATTGCTGGAGATGGATATACGTCTCTTCATTGGTGTTCCCATGGAAAAAAGGGAGAAGAGATAAGAACTGGGGCTTCAGCTCAAAGCATCCATGGACTACAGGAATCTATATCTAATCGATCATCTGGCCAAAGCCAGGATTGTAAGTCTCCTTGAGCATAGGCTTGTGAGCCTCTCTTCTTGGCTCATCTGCTGGTCCTTTACGGGGTCCATCTCCTTGTTCATCTTCCTTATCTCCTCCTCCTCCTCCTCCTCCTCTATCCTCTCTCCTCAAATCATTCAGCATATCGGTGAAGGTGACCTAGGCGAGAGTTTGATCAGTTAGCTATAACTAGGTGGATTGAATGGATACTGCATTCACTGTGTTTCGATATGGCTGAGGACCCTGATTTGTTTGTTGTAGTGCCTTCCCATTTCCATGAGGAGCCATCTCTGAATCAAACTCAGAGGAATTTATCTGAACGAGGTCTAGGTTCAGCTTTTGATCTGCACATTCAAATTCATCCCGTTCAGACTGATAGTAAAAAGCACTAGATGAAGAGATGGATCTGGCATTAGGGTCAATCCCATATAATTGTGAATGGAGCATTTCATATGAAGATAAATCGATCTCCATCCACAAGGGGCAAATGTCAGGACAAGAGTGATCTAGGTTTATTGGAGAAGAAGACGAGGAGTCCAAAGATCGGTTCGCAACTTGCTAATGGGTATGGATCCACTACTCAACCAAAGAATAGAGGATGGAGCCAATAGGCGAAACCAATACTTCCCCTTGACGGGGTACTCAGACGTGGAACGATGAGACAGATACCCCCATGAGGAGATGGCCTAAGCTTAATACTTCAGGCTAAGTCCGCAAGCAAGCAAAGACCTACTCGTCCATGTACGAGATAAGCACCAATACTTCGTGAATCCAATTAATAATAAGGTAGTACTCAGGTTGGGATTTTGGCTCTATTTTCCTAGGGTCGTGCCCCACTCAGTCTGGATGGTATCAGAAAACAAAGTGGACTTTGTGAACCCAAAATAATGAATGTCCATTATGAATTTTAATTTTGGTTAAAATTTATTAAATAGTCCCCTTGTTTTAATTTTTGGAATTTTCACTTTTTTGAGTTTTTTATAGAATAATTCACCTAATGATTTTTTTATATTTTCTTTAAAACCTAAGTAAAAGTAGAGCAAGATAGCGGAAATGCAATGCAAGGTGACACAAGGATGGAAATCTCATCCTTGTATCAAAATGATGTATGCTCAGATAGAAATCTCACAGTGCTTCCCAACGCTATCCATACGGGATACGAGACAGAATCAAAATTATACTATATGAGATGCAAGCTGGTGAAATCACCCTAAGCAGGAATTGCTATTAGCGTAAACAATTAATTTAATTTGATATAGGTCCTAGCGAAGTGACAATATGTACATGCTGATATTAGGGATGCAGACCTAAATTACCCAGTCAAGCAATCCTAAAAAACTAATGTCTCATTCATATAAAATAAAATAAAATAAATTAAAAGAAGATGAAAAACACAGATCACGGAAAACAAAGAAAATAAATGGAAAAAATAGGGAAAACAAAAGGGTAGAAAGTGAGAAAATATGAGAAAATCGATGCAAGCCCCTATGTGAACAAACACCTAGTAAAATAGGATTGCTAAGTCTGAGTGTCCAAATGTCCTTGTACATGTATTATTACAACAATTAAATTATCTCTTTCTTACAGAAATAAAAACAAAAATATACACTATTGCTAAGCCGTTTTGAATGCTCTCCTTTTCATCTTCTTGCTCTCTTCTACCGGCTCGTGAAGAAGGAGCCGGTCTCCACCAAGCTTAGCTGTTTTGGCCTCCTAGAAAGCCATCCTCATGTAGCAAGCCCTCACAAAGAAGTCAACTAGGAAATTTGTCAGAAACAAATAAATAATTATTTAAAAAGAAATAAAACAAATAAATATACAAATAATATGTACAAGTACACTCTATCCTATATTGCTCCCCGACAATGGTGCCAATTTATTGATCGATTGAAGAGGGGTTTGAGGTGTGTGTCCTCGACCCAGATTTGAAGTTGGTAGCACCGAGGAATGAGCGGGTGAGTGATCTCTGATGAAGGTGGTGGATAGAGCTTTGATCTCACCAATCTATATAGGATCGAGGGCGATATGATGGGAGAAAAGTAGAGAAATGAAGAGGAATGAAAATGAGATGAAGAGGCAGTCCAATGATAGTCAAAGCATAGTGAAATCGAGATGGAGCTTAAGGTTCCAGTGAACTAAAATCCTAAATTAAACTAGGTTACGTGCTAAATACCAGAATTAAATGCTAAACTACATTGCGGGAATCAAACACAAGAAGAAATCCTAAGCTATCAGCTCATACCTGGGGTTCCAGGGAGCAGAAGGAAGGGTCGTCGGAGAGGCCTCCGACAATGCCTTGGACTATCGATTTCTCGCCTTATCTACACCGATCAGACCTGGAAGCTCGTGCTGCCACCACAAATTTCGTCGGGATGATGTCTTAATGGGGTTACGAAGAGGAATCATGATCAAATCCAAAATGGGAGCAAAGATGGAGTTTTATAGACAAGTGGTGGTGGTGGATTCAAGGGGCGATGGTGTGAAGGATGTGAAGAGTTGGTGAGATCTAGCAGAATGGTGTGAAGTAGGGGAGTATGGGGAATGATATTAGTGAAGGGATCGAGGGCTCTCAAGTCAAGGATCACTTCCAAAAAATAGAGAAAGTCAGAGTCACAAGACTTTGACACAGAAGGGGGCAGAGGCAAGGACTGTTGACCCGCGGGTCAATAGTCAGAGCGTCTTAGGGGATATAAATACCGTAATAAATAGATAATAAATAACAAATGATTTTATTAATTTTAGGTTAAAAAATGTTTGTTATTTTATGCAGTATTTATTATGTTTTTATTTATTTTTATGAAGTAATTTATTAGATATTAATATTTACATATATAAACATATGTATATTTACATGTATTTATAATATTTTATTTTTATTTTGTATTCAATATTTTGTTATTATATACATGTATTTTATATATTTATAACTTATCTAATTATATAATTACATATTTTTATTATATATTTTTATTATTCATTTACTTAGATAAATATGTACATGTAATCTTATTTATTTTAATGTTTTTTCATGGTTTTATTTTATATATATTATATAAATGTAATTTTAATAATATTTACAATTATATAAAAAATAAAAAGAATAAAATATAAAGAATGAATACATTGAATATTATACAAGTATACAGTACAATAGGGACAAAAAAACCAACTTTTGCATCTCAACTCCAAATTATACTTTCACTAAATAGATAATTAAAATTTATGAACAATAAAAGTTAGTTCGGTCAATTTTGAATCTGTATGGAGGAGATACAAGTTTGGGAAGTTTTCTTTGCAGCTTTTTATTCCGAATATCTCGGGTACACTTTATGTTATTTTATTGTAAAATAAATTTTGTATTTTTATGTACAACTTTCATGTTAATGATTTTATTATTTGAGATATAAAAATAAGAAAATAAAATATGTCCCAAAAATCTATTTATTGATGAATTAAAATTATGATTTTGAGTGTTTTCTGTGCAATTGATCTGCCCAATATCTCCCTACTTTATTCCTTGTCGACCAAGTCATCATGATGGTTGGGTCTGGGAGTCTACGGTCACTTAGTGTCTTTGAAACTTTATTCCTTTTCCTTTCTTTACTTTATTCTTTATTTTGGAATTAAATTCGTGCATTTATACTGTATTTTCAAGTCAATTATTGAGTGTTATTTTGTACAAATTAATGCTATATGCATGCATTTAGCTAGGGATTTAAGGCCCAATATAAAGAATAAAGGTGATGAAATAGAGATTCATCAGCTTGTAGGGTGAAGAAGAGGATATGTGTACGAGAACCAACTTCTCAAGACCTTACTTTTCTTTTAATCCTTAAGGCAAGAGAATAACTTCGGGATGAACAAGCATGCTTTGAAAGAGAGGCATTTTCCTCTCTTTTATAGTCAAGGTGGATGTCTATGAGGAGCCTTCCGCTAATGGTAGACGTCCACCATGATGTCCCTTGGATTGTGGAAAAAAGACTATGATTTAGTCCTTATTCAACATGAAATAGGATTTGAATTTTCTCTTTTGGTTACCAATTAAATCAAGCAACAAATAGTACAACAAATCAATTAATCACCTCACCAATTTAGGAGCATGGTAGACGTCTATGCTTCTCTAAGCATGGACGTCTACCTTGTCCTAAACTGTCGTTGATGAGTTTGTTGCTTATTTGTTCTCATGATAATCTAATTATCATAGTTGGTATTTTTAGGAGAAAACCCTCGTAGCTTATGAATCCCATTCATAAATCCAAACAATATGTAAATCCAATTTATATTTAAAATCCAATGTGAATCATATTCACACATGCACCTTGAAATAATTATATGAATGATATTCATATAAATATTAATTACCGTGATTCATTATGTACATTAATTAATGAATTATATATGTGAATCATATTCACAAAAACACCCTTATAGAAAATTGAATATGATAATAACAATTATCATCTCAATATTGGCATCACATAGTACGAGTCCTAATTAATCCAATTAGGACTTGTGAGATACAAATGCAGATGCTTAAAGATAATGTTGGAGAGATCATACTATCTACGTGCGACTTGAAATTTGGATAACCATCCAATTTCAAGTTTATACCAATTTTAATAAAAATACGTCACTTACGAATATTGAGCTCAAGCTGAAATAATTCACACGCCAAGTGAGCTCAACGAAACACATCACACTCTCTGTTAGCTAGACAATGCATAAGTGAGCTGATCCAACTTCCTTGACCATTTCTAATCATAGTCCAAATCATTTGGAGTTTAAAAATGACCTCGAGGAGTGTACTTATTTCCATTTCCATCACCATTTCTCTTTCGAATATTTGAACATTGAAACTGGAATTGGACATTGGATTAAAATGATATGAGACTTAATCTAATTAACTCTCAAATCATTAAGTCAAAAGTGGAGCCAATAAAATCCACCCGGTTACATCACTCACTCAGAGTGGAAGTGTCATGGTAGACGATATATTAAGATAGATTTAACCCTGAGTATTCCACTAATTGTTCGTCCTTCAAACCGGAAGACTTTGATATATCCGAAGTGCAAACCCTAGTTTAATTGTCTTCTTCGAAATATATCAATAGATTTATCATCAGTAATTGGATGATAATATTAATCATATACTTTCCAAAAGCATATATTAATATCTCAAATTCATATTTATTTCATAAAAAAGATGACCATGCATGGAATTTATTTTGAACCTAAAATATCTCATGAGTGAGATCTGTTTCCCCGGTTCATCAAGTATGAACCTATGTGATTCTTTTGAAAGATCATACTTCTCATATATTTTTATATGCGCACCAACTCGCTGGTATATGGACCTTGGTTAGGCCACCAACCTATTGGTTTGTCAAATATGAATACTCAGGCATATAGATGTATATATGTCTCTGGTCAAAGGATGCATGTCTGACTGTGACAGTTACGATTCAAGTCTTAGTTTATCTCGATCTCATCAAGTCAACTCTTTGACTTGACTATTTTGACACTTCTGAATATCTATTCCTATGAATATGACTTGCATTAAGAAGTCCGTCGGAGATCATTCTTTAGAGAAAGAATGGCATCTCTTTCTCAGACTAGAAATCATTATTGAATATCATATGTTAAAGTCAATTGTGTCCTCCCAATTGAATGGTATTCAATATTTCCAAGGTACATAACCAATAATTGTATAATGGGACGTTAGTGTTAAGTGCATTCATAAATATCCAGTTCGGATGGACATGATAAAATAATAAATTTTATTACATTAATGGATTGCCAAGGGCTTACAAGTCCAACAGAATCTCTAGTGGTGTAGTTGATTTTTCGATGACTTATTTTTCAATTTGTCTTTATAACAATTTTAATAAAAATAAATCACTTACGAATATTGAGCTTGAGCTGAAATGATTCACACTCTAAGTGACCTCAACGAAACAAATCACACTCTCCGTGAGCTGGAAAATGCATTAGTGAGCTGAATCCAACTTCCTTGACCATTTCTAATCATAGTCCAAATCAGTTGGAGTTTAAAAATGAGCTCGAGGAGTGTACTTATTTCCATTTCTATCACCATTTCTCTTTCGAATATTTGAACCTTGAAATTGAAATTGGACATTGGATTCAAATGAGATGAGACTTAATCCAATTAACTCTCAAATCACTAAGCTAAAAGTGGAGCCAGTAAAATCCATCCGGTTACATCACTCACTCAGAGTGGAAGTGCCATGGTAGATGATCTACTAAGATATATTTAACCATGAGTATTCCCACTACTTATTCATCCTTCACACTGGAAGACTTTAATATATCTGAGTTCAAATCCTAGTTTAACTGTCTTCATTAGAATATATCAATAAATTCCTCATTGATAATTGGACGACAATATTAATCATATACTTTCCAAAAGCATATATTAATATATCAAATTCATATCTTATTTCATAAACAAGATGACCATGCATGGAATTTATTTTGACCCTAAAATATCTCATGAGTGAGATCTGTTTCCCGGTTCATCAAGTACGAACCCGTGTGATTATTTTGAAAGATCATAATTCTCATATATTTTTATATGCACACCAACTCGCTGGTATATGGACCTTGGTTAGCCCACCAATCTATTGGTTTGTCAAATGTGTAGCGTCAGACATATAGATGTATATCTGTCTCTAGTCAAAGGATGCATGTCTGATTGTGATAGTTACGATTCATATCTTAGATTATCTCGATCTCATCAAGTTAATTCTTTGACTTGACTATCTCGACACTTCTGAATATCTATTCCTGTGAAGGGAACCTGCATCAAGTAGTCTGTCGAAAATCAGTCTTTAGCGAAAGATTGATATCTCTTTGTTAGACTAGAAATCATTATTGAATATCATATATTAATGTCAGTTGTGTCCTCCCAACTGAATGGTATTCAATATAGCCAAGGTACATAACTATTAATTGTACAATGGGACCTTAGTGTTAAGTGCATTCATAAATATTTAGTTCAGGTGGACATGGCAAAACAAAAATTTTTATTGCATTAATGGATCATCACAGGCTTACAAATCGAACATGATCTCTGTTGGTTTCGATGACTTATTTTTCAATTTGTCTTTATATCAATTTTAATAAAAATAAATCACTTACGAATATTGAGCTTGAACTGAAATAATTCACACTCTAAGTGACCTCAACAAAACAAATCACACGCTCCGTGAGCTGGAAAATGCATCAGTGAGCTGAATCCAACTTCCTTGACCATTTTTAATCATAGTCCAAATCATTTGGAGTTTAAAAATGAGCTCGAGGAGTGTACTTATTTCCATTTCCATCACCATTTCTCTTTCGAATATTTGAACCTTGAAATTGAAATTGGACATTGGATTCAAATGAGATGAGACTTAATCCAATTATCTCTCAAATCACTAAGCTAAAAGTGGAGCCAGAAAAATCCATCCGATTTCATCATACCCTCAGAGTGGAAGTGTCATGGTAGATGATCTACTAAGATATATTTAACCATGAGTATTCCCACTACTTATTCATCCTTCACACTGGAAGACTTTGATATATCCGAAGTTCAAATCCTAGTTTAACTGTCTTCATCAGAATATATCAATAAATTCCTCATTGATAATTGAACGACAATATTAATCATATACTTTCCAAAAGCAGATATTAATATGTCAAATTCATATCTTATTTCATAAACAAGATGACCATGCATGGAATTTATTTTGACCCTAAAATATCTCATGAGTGAGATCTGTTTCCCAGTTCATCAAGTATGAACCCGTGTGATTATTTTGAAAATCGCAATTCTCATATATTTTTATATGCACACCAACTCGCTAGTATATGGAGCTTGGTTAGTCCACCAATCTATTGGTTTGTCAAATGTGTGCACTCAGACATATCGATGTATATTTGTCTCTGGTCAAAGGATGCATGTCTGATCGTGACAGTTACGATTCATGTCTTAGTTTATCTCGATCTCATCAAGTCAACTCTTTGACTTGACTATTTCGACACTTCTGAATATCTATTCTTGTGAAGAGGACCTGCATCAAGTAGTCTGTCGAAAATCAGTCTTTAGCGAAAGATTGATATCTCTTTCTCAGACTAGAAATCATTATTGAATATCATATATTAAAGTCAGTTGTGTCATCCCAACTGAATGGTATTCAATATGGCCAAGGTATATAACCATTAATTGTACAATGGGACCTTAGTGTTAAGTGCATTCATAAATATTCAGTTCAGGTGGACATGATAAAACAATAACTTTTATTGCATTAATGGATCGTCAAGGCCTTACAAATCGAACATGATCTCTGTTGGTGCAGTTAATTTTTCGATGACTTATTTGTCTTGATCTTGTAGACTATAATACATGCAAGTGATTTTCCTAATATCCTTTGTGCTTTGAATCCTTAGGGGTTACCTTGCACATCAACGTTAAGAATCCAAGCTTGAGGTACTCCTTTCTTTTTAATAGATTGGACTAGAAGCATAATAGTAACATTTCTTATTAACAAAAAAAAATAGTTTATCTTTAAGTTATTTAATCTCCTATTTTGAACAAGAAAATAAATTGTGCAATTCCAATATATCTCCTTTAAGATAATCACTCTCTTTTCTCAAAGAAATCTTTTATTAGAAAAAAAATTCATTTTTCTTCTTTATAGCAACAACCTCTTTTATGCTTTTCAAACTCAATGAAAAGTCTTAAGAAACTTGTAACAACTCATTGTAAGGAATGTTGTCTTCCTTCTTGATGTCTGAATCCACAATACCTAATCCAAAGCATGCATTTTCATTGTCATTGTCGAATAGACCTAAGTGTCTAACATGTGTTCTCTTCTTGAGCAAGGGGCAATTATTCTTCATATGTGCATGCTTCTTGCATTTAAAGCATTTATATTCTTCTTCTTCGTCATTACTTCTATCATCAAAGGTTATACCTTTCTTGTTCTTGAGGAATCTCTTGAAATATTGCATCATTATTGTGATATCTTCATGTTCTCCCTTGTCAGAATCAATCTAGAACTCCTTTGATTATGTGGTAATGGAGGTTAGTCCCTTTGTCTTTTATTATTCTTCCTCATCTTTCTTCTTCTTGTTGATCTTGATTTAATAAGTTAGGAGATACCTAAAAAATCACCAAGAGCCTCAATTATTATTGCATCGCAATCAACTAGATTTTTCCCAACTTAGGTTTACAACCGATCAAATTATCCGAAAACTTTCAATTATCAAGTAACTTAAACAAGGGAATCTCACCATCAATTACATTACATGAGAAACCACTAATATCTATTTCTCTCCCAAATAAAAAGAGGGGTTCCTGTAATTAGGACTCTATACATTAATATTACAAGAAAAAACCCCAAACTCAAAATATATGCAACACAAGATAAGGTTTAAAATGAATAATCTTCCATATCATGATTACGCAAGTTTGGAGGTTTTTTCTTTCTCTCAAAGAATGATTAAAAAAGCTTTTATTATCCTTAAGGCATTAGGGTTCCTTAGAGACACCGAGAACTTTAGGAAAAGACACTTATTTTAATGAAATAGCTAGCAACTACCACATAATTAATCAACTGAGAAATGAAGGAGACATTTGAAAATCTCACGAGTTGAATGATAATAAAGATTAGATGACTGGAATCTAGACAAGAAAATAAACAATTCCAAAGTAGTCAGCTATATAACTCTTGAGTTAGTCGAATCTATCAATAAACAAATTAGACGACTAAATTGTTACGGGAGTTTATATGTTAGCTGGAGAAGAATGGTATATATGCATGAGGTTTCGCAATGCACATCTTTCACAAAATAAAAATACAATAGTCACTAAAAACTCTATAGTCTTAGCTTCGTCCTTAACAATATCATCATGTATTAACAAAAATTGTCTTCATGGCTTCTTAAAGTTCTTGCAATCTTCATTATTTTGATCATACCCTATAATATAAAGTTTAGGACACTTCCTTACGTGCATATATATAGTATTTTGATGCTTACTCCTTCCAGATGTTAATGGTGTTTAAGTGTGCTTGGCCCATGGTTAAAACTATAAGCGTTCGTGTACTGTACATAGTATATGATCTTATGTGTTAAATGTATTTATAAAACGAGAATGACTATGTAATAAGATGTTGTTTCTTGTTAAATGCATGAAATGAAGTCTAATATGATTGCACGTATTATCGATTATCTATAGAGCTGTTAGCACTACTTGTGTTCTTTATATAATCAATTAGCATATTTCCATCTTTAACATATACATTACAAGTAGCCTTACACGTAAATTGATTTATAAAACTTATGATGTATTAGAAGCTATTGTTTGGGAAACAAAAAAGAGGAAATGTTACATGCCTAAATGATACCCCAAAGAGCCTCATGAACCCCGAGAGAATCAATTGGGTGGTAGTGGTCCTCGGAAACAGCCTGCCGATATCATCTCCGCTCAGATACCGGTTGTTAGGGATATGAACCACTTGATACATATACGGACGTGGATGCGCGATCACCCACCACCATTGAAGCACACAAAGAAAAGACAACTAGATATAACGGTGGTTGGGCACCTCTCGTTATCATCGGAGAAGAAATTTCATTATAAATTAGAATGAGTACAACTCTCTCCGTTCCCTCACTTTCTCATCTCTTTCTTATCTCTCTCTCTCCCCCTTTATTTAAGGGTTACATTATTCTAGTGGTGATGTGGAGGCAATGTCTCCCACCCCCTCTATATATAGCCCGATTACAAACTCATAGTCATATTTCCATTAGGACTACAAATAGAATACGACTCAATTACCATTAGGATTAGGAGTCCCACTCCATTAGGATTCCTAATCCTAATATGACTCTAATCCTAATAATTTTTCCTTTGAGTTGTATTCCATTACGATCTCTTCATCATTTTGAGTCTGCATTGGGCCATCATCGTCATTCGCAAGTCCCGTTAACATGAACTCACCGTCTCTGGATGACGCAACAGTCACTGGGTGCCCTCAACGTGTCACCTTACACGATCTCCTGTAAGCCATAACTAGCAATATTCTTCAACGTCTCTAGATGATTTATCTAAGAGATCACCATATCACGACTTCTAAGGGCTCCACATTTGCTACATCGTGTCATCTCATTGACGTCGAACCTCGCTCTGATCTATCACATCGTCTCCCTTCAACAATGCTGACCCAACTCTGATACCTATTGTTAGGATATGACCCGTCGGTATCGTCTTTGCTCAAATACTGGTGATTAGGGATATGAACCACCTGATATAGATGCGGATGCGGATGTACAACACCCGCCACCATTGAAGCATGTGAAGAAAAGACAATTATCTATAGCGGTGGTTGATCACCTCCCGCAACCACCAGAGAAGAAATATCACTATAAATTAGAATGAGTACAACTCCCTCTGCTCCCTCGCTCTCTCATCCCTTTCTTCTTCTTCTTCTTCTCTCTCTCTCTCATTCTAGTTGTGGTGTAGAGGCAATGCCTCCCACCCTCTCTCTCTATATAACCTAATTACAAACCCATAGTCCTATTTCCATTAGGACTACAAATAAAATACAACTCAATTACTATTATGATTAGGAGTCCCATCCCATTGGGATTCTTAATACTAATATGATTCTAACCTAACAAATGACTAGGGTAGACGGGGAAAGTAAAAGCACACCAATATGCAAGTCATGGTGACATATGATTTGAGTATTTGAGCATGTAGGGATCCTTGGGGTGACACATGAGACATGTCATACTCTTGTCATGGTTTAACCATAGTAATTACATGGTCATCTAGGTAAATCTTAGGGGAGGTAGGGTAGAGCCAGCAAATGGGCGGGATTTTACCTTGCCTTTGGCATTCCAATTAGTCAAGGAACTGACTAAGAAGACATCGTATCCATAATGACATGTGGATTGTTCTACTACCTTAAGGAATGATGTATCGATTGATGAAATCATGTTATATGTACTTAAGAGTCGAAAATTGTGCTAGAAACCGTAATAAAAATAGCTACATGCATAAATTTATTCGACTTTCCTAGCATTCATACATATAATATATAATAAGCACTACCATATAAAAATCAACAAAAATATTAAAAACATGAAAAGATCAAAACAAAGAATAGAAGAGAGAAGAGAGTATGCATGTATACACTATACTCAAAAGAAAAAACTCATAATTACTTTTGCATTTGTAAATACACTACGTATATTAACTATTTATAAAAGAAACAGAATACGAAAAAAATATAAAAGCCAATAAAGTTACAAAAAGAGACGCCATTTGTATATATAAGATAAATGAAAACCTAAATAATTTATAAACAAAAAAAATTTATTTTGATTTTATTTTTTATTTTGTAAATATATTTTATAGAATAAAATTGGTTGACTAAAGTGGAGAGAAGCAGCTACTTTTCTTTGTGATAAGAAAATCCATATAAAAATCAAATAAAAGTATTACAAAGCAATCGTAGGACCTGCTATGCTCTATGGATCAATGTTGGCCTATGAATCATAGACATCTGCAGAGAATGATAATATCAGAAATGAAAATGTTAAGGTGGATGTGTGGTCATTGATCACACAAAGTTCCGAACGACTAAGGTAGAAGGTACAGAAAATAGGTCGTTGCGACCTCAGTCACTCAGCACGTGTCAATCAAGAAAAATAATGAACCACTCGAATAAGATAAAATCAAGCAAGCACAAGAAAGAGCGGTCTAGCTATAGGATTAACCTGGTATAGCTCCCAGGGTCGAACACAAGGAGCACAGATTGGCTTAAAAAGCCTACGATGTAGTCAGAAATCCAAGAGAGTGATTTTTAGTGTTTTTGTTAATTTTTATATTTTTTTTTTTTTAGGATTTTTGGAATGTAAAGAAAATAGGAAAAGCACACAGATAAGGAACTTGCACAATTTATTTAAAGCACCAAAAATAATGCAAAAATTCAAGAAAATTGGTTTTTAGGTTTTTTAAGTTTTTTACTGTTTTTGGTGAATTTTTGGAATTTTTCTAATGGGTAAATTATTTATTAAAAATCAAACAATGCGAAGAACAAAGGGTACTGTCCAGCAAGGCTTAAGACCCAAAAATAAAATAATTTTGGATCTCAAAAAGCCCTAAAGGTAATTTTCCTATAATCTAGAAAGAATAAGGAAAATTTAGGCACCCTAATTATTGTTTTTGGATTTTTAATTTATTTACTACAATTTTTATGAGTTTTTAGGGGTTTTTCAATTTTTAAGGTTTTTAAGCAATGAAAAATAGCCAAAATTGGCTAGAAACTCAATCAACAAGCAAGAAACAGTACCTAATTTTTTTAGAATTTTTGGTGGAGTTTTTATATTTTTTTGGTATTTTTCAAGTCAAACAGTAGCAAAAATAGGGGTTTTTGATTTTTTAAAAATAATAAATGAAATCCAAAATGTCCCCAAAAATCATAGAAATTCCTACACCATGGCAGGAGCCATGTGTCAAAATTTCATTGGATTTGGAGGTCGTTTGATATTTTATTCAAAAACAAAGGTGGGGCACTGTGCACAGGGACCTAAGTGCAAATACCCAAAAGTTCTGGGGTCCTGGTGCAAAATACCCAAGAAGTCACATGCCAAGCACGTGTCTGGGGCACACAGGGACCAAATGGTAATAGAAATAAGTTCCGAGGGCTTATTGGTAACAAGTACCAAAAGTCCAGGGGCTTATATGCAATTTACCCAAAATAATTCGCACATGTGCAAAATCAATGCTCACAGGGGTATATATGCAAATAAACAAAACTTTTCATTCAATAAATAACATCCAGAACAACAAGGGGTCTTATGCAAATATCCCAACAAAACACGTGACGACGCACGTGGTTCACAACAGGCGGGGGTATAAGTGCAAATAAAATTAAGTACGAGGTCCTTGATGCAAATATCCCAGAAAATAAACAACGTGAATTAAAAGTTACAGGACTAAAACGAAAACAGCAAACTACGAGGGGGGCCTACGATATTTACCCCTTTATTAACCGGCGGTCGGATGTGCGCCACGTGGGTGATCTGACGGCTGGGAACGATTGGCGCTTTACTCCTTCGGCATTTGGCTCTGATCGACGGTCAAGAGAGAGGCACGTGGACGATCGAGCGGTGCTGGGCTCCTGCGCCTCTCTCCTCGGCTGCAACGGTCCGGATGAGATCCTCAGATGGATCGACGGCTGCTGCTCCTCCACAGATGAACGGCTAGGATTAGAACTGGAGCGAGGGCTTCATCGGACGGCTCTGGAAGATGGAGGAAGAACTGATGGCCGGCGAACTTCGCCGGCCTCGTGCGTGGGCTCCGGTCCTCCTCAGCTGCTGCAAATGATCGGAGAAGCTCCGCTGGACTGTCCCGCAGCTGCTGGTGGTGGCCAATGGCCCAACCGAGCCCTGGAGGGGCTCCGGCGAGGCTGGCGGCTCGAAGCTTCTGGCCTGAACGTGAAGGGGGCTCAGATGCCCTCCTCTTATCCTGCAAAACACGCCAAAGGCTTCGCGGGTCGAGGGCAAAGTGCCTCGACCCAGAGAAGCGGGGTGAAGGTGGTCTGAGCGGTGGGGCGAGGAAGCTCCGGTGAGCGGAAGACGATGGAGCTCGGGTCCCAGATCCTGTGCGATCTGGGTTGAGTGAAAGGGCGTAGAAGGTGCGTGAGGGAATGGCGATGCTGATGGTCAGGTCGGATGGTCGAGATGATGCGCGAGATGATCGGAATCGGAAGAATACGTCGGAGATGGAAATTGGGGGAAATGGGAAATTACACTAAACGGAGGGTCTAATCGGATACCTGGTGGCTGCAGTAGACTGTGCTGGAGCTGCTCTTGCTCCTGGTCGTAGCCTCGAAGGGCGTCAAGGCCTGAGGCTCGATGCTCAACGCCGGCGGCGGAGCAAGACGGCGAAGATACGCCGGATCAGAGGATACGCCTTCTCGCCTCACTGCAACAAGGGCAGAGGCTTGCTGTCACTCTCGCCTTGCCGATGGAGGTCACGGGGAAGAAGGAGAGGGTCCAAAGATGCGGCGCGGAGGCGGCGGAGATGATGGTTATATAGGGTGACCGGGGCGTTTAGGGTTGAGGGGCGATAGCTATAGAAGGCGTGGATTTGATGGCGGAAGATCCGGCGAGGGAGAGGGATGAACGGCGAAGAATCCGGGCGCGGGGGATGCGTGGGAGACAGCCTGGATGCGCGTGGGAAAATCGGAGAAGAAGGCGCGGCGCGCGACTTCCAGAAAAGGAAGGAGGTCGCGGGGGAGTTGACCGGGGTCAACATTCCCCCGTGGACCAGTCAGACGCTGCCACGTGTGCCCGATTTTTGTTTATTTATTTTAGGGTAGAAATAGGCCGAATTAAAAAAAACTTAAAACATGAAATATTTTTCTTTTATTTTTTTCTATTTTTTGGTGATTTTTAATTAATTTTTGGAAATAAAAATAAGGTAGCTATATTTATAGGTATATGTACACTATATGGATTTTTATTTTTGATTTTTATTTGTTATTTTTATGTATTTTTATGCCTATTTTGTATTTTATTTATTTATAACATGAAATATGGAATAAAAGAATATTTTTATTTTATTTTTATCACTTATATACAAGGGTGAAATAAATGGTTGAATACATTTATATACATGGTATTTATACAATGTATTTTTGTATTTTCAATTTTGTTATTTTTATTTGATTTTTGTTTGGTTTCTTGTTATTTTATATATTTACAAAATGTAACATAGAATATTTACAAAAAGTTTAGAAAATAATTGAATTTATTTACAGGGTTAAATAAATACAATGGTGTGGTTTATACACATGGTGAAAAGGTATTTTTGATCTTTTTGCTTTTTATCTTTTTATTTTGTTTTTAATAGTTTCTAAATATACATACAATATGGACAAACATATTTTTGGGTGAGGAAAATATAAAGTTTAATTTATTTACAAATATATACATATGTGAGCCCCTATCTCCCTCTACTTGGTTTTTATGCGGTCAGGCCCATGCTGAGCCCTCCCTTGGGTTAGGTTGCTCAATATTTATTCCAAATATTTCCCTCTTTTTCTTTTTGCTCTTTATTCTTTTATTTTGTGCACAAAAACATGCTAATTATAGGTTTTTACACAATGCATGCTTTTGGTAATTATTTGTATTTACACATATCTACATGTATTTGCAAAGGGTTTTTGTAGCTAAAATAGAAGAATAAAGAGTGATGAATGGGTATTCATCAGTCATACACGAAAAGATCGGATTCAAAATCAGAATGAAAGTTGACATAGCTCTAGTAGAGAATAAGATGAGAGAAAACCGCTTAAGATGGTTTGACCATGTGCAAAGGAGGTCGGCTGATGCATCCATTAGATGATGCGAGATGTTGAACTGGTTAAGAGAGGGCGAGGATAGCCCAAGAAGTGTTGGAAAGAGATTATCCGAAGAGATCTTAGTTATCTGGATTTAAGCCCAAGAATGCCCCAAAATAGATTTGAGTGGAGGCAAAAAGTCAATGTAGCCAACCCTACTTAATTGTAATAAAAGGCTTTATTGTTGTTGCTTTTGTAAATATATTATTTACATTAACTAAATATACAAGAATCAAAAACAAAAAAGTTAAGAAAATGAGAAAAATGAAATCAAGGATACTGTACATACATGTGTATATATATCTCTATGTATTTTAGATATTAAACCATCAATAGATAATGTATATTAAGCATTAATAAATAATATAATATAATAGGTATACTGTATATATTAAGAAAATAAAAAATATATAAATTCGAAAAATAGTTATTTTGTACCTATAAAATACCTTCCATAAATTTATCTATGTTTAAATGCTGTATTTTTCCATGTTATGTTATTTTTTAAGCCAACGTTGTTTACTATTTTACTGGATTTTTCTTTACTTTTATTTGGGTTCAATGGGACTGCCTCATGGCTACCCCTGCCCCATTTTCTGACTATAAAAAAAGTCATGTATTTTCATCACTATATCCCTCTAATATGTCATTCCAATTTCGTGAGAAACTGAGACTCATATACCTTCCATCTAGAATAGACCGATTACAAAATTTCTAAGACCGCTAAAATTACATGTTATAGATGGATGGCAATATGAGTATCTGCTCTAACGAAATTGAATGACATACTAGAGGGATATAATGATGAAAATACATGACTTTATTTTTTAAAAAATAAAAAAAAACATTAGGAAAATATGGCAGGGACAACTCCATTTTTTCCTTTTTATTTTCCTAAATTTTGTGCTAGGGACATGTCACGGTCCACTTTGACTCTTCAATGCCATGCGGAGCTCTGCTATTGGCCTTCATCTGTGTCTTTGACACCTACGACTAGGTCAAATCTTAGCTGATTGATCATCGCTCTGAGTTTTTTTTGGCCCGAAGGTCAACCTCATCTTCCCCAAAATGCCCTTTCTTTGCTTCTTAGAGACTCATCTTCCTCCGACCTCGGACCTATCCCATGGCCTTCCTCGTGTAACAACTCATTTTGCTTTTGTTTTGCATGGCTGTGCTGAGCCTAAGTATACACATCACCTGTTAGCATTCTTCCTCGAATCCATTCGCACCACCTTTACCCCACATCCACTTTCTTTCGCTTCAAGTTCTATCTCAAATAACCCCCACATGAACCGGCTCTCCTTCTACCACATGTAATGGGAACACACCCCACCCAACATCTCCCTAACCCCATACCTGAGTTAACACACTGCATCTAGTCGAACCCATATGTTCGATTTTCGATTGACCTTGCAGGACCGCCTCTTGCCGGAGTAAGGCCATCAGATGCTCCTGAAAGACAAGCAACATTGGAGAACCTTGCCTGACTTCGGCCTCCCTCGCGCTGATGGTTGAAGATGAAGACAAGGAAAGGGGATCCGAGGTGTAGCAGATGCTGTTGGATTAATCAGCCCTTGTTTGAGCAGCACTGTTGAAAGCAAGTGAATCCTTCTACTGTTTGATCAAGATCAAGAGCGGATCATCACTATTGAACCGCTCCCGAATCTTCACCCTCGGATCAAGTTCCATCCAACCGCTGTAAAACCTCCATATGGTGAACTCATCACTGCGAGATAGAACCAAGCCTCCACGTGGTGAACCCATTGGCTCGAAGGAAGAATCACATGCATGAAGACACATGATAATGCTTTTGTAGAGCAATCTGGATCGTCTTCTATAATACAACAGATTCTACATTTTGAAGAGAGTGGATCGTCTATTGTAGCCGCTGCTGCAACAGATTCTGCAGTAGTGGCTTGAGCTGTTCGATCTTGATCGAGCGGTGCACATGAATTTGCATAGTACGGACCCACAAAAAGTGCGCATTTGTGCGGACCATTCGATCAAAATCAAGCGGCTCAAGCCACCACTGCTGAGTCTGTTGTAGCAGCAACAAACGATCCACTCTACATTTTCAACCTCCATCCTCAGATTTTTTTTCAAATAATTATCACTTTAATCCAAATTAAATAAATAGGTATGATTTCAAATAATTATTATTTTAGGTAACAATCGACACTTGAAGTGCCTGTTTGGGGAGAAAACCCAAAACGACACCTGAAATGACGATTTGGGTGGGTAAGTTTCACACACATCCGAGCTTTTTATATATATACCCTCCTCTTAAAGTATTACTCTAATATAAACTATTAAAAATGTGTATGGATACGAATATGTATGCGAATACAACTACAACTATTGAAATATATGAACCATTGTACTATATCCTCAATATATATATATATATGCTACATATACTTAGAAATAAATCTACAATAATAGTTATATATAAAAATGAATATACAAATGATGATAGAAATATTTGCAGATATCAATTTGAAATGTGTATCCGTATCCACTTTGAAAAATATAGGGATTTTTACTCGGCAGACCCTATAATCTTTTCCAATTACCTCTACGACCTTTGAAACATCCTAATTCCTCCCCCGACCCTGTAAACTTCCTAACCCTTACCCTACAGACCCTATGGTTAACCCCCGTTCTTCTACCCGTTAAATTAACTGGATTCCGTTATGTTATTTTATATTATACCCATTTTATTTATTAAATTTACATTGAGTGCCACTCCATCATCCCTGCCCCCTCCGGCCGTCTATGGAGCCCCCCTGGTCCATGCTCCCCCCTCCCCCGGCGATGCTGCTAACCCCGCCGCCCAAGCTCGCTGCTCCCCCCGGCGATGCTCCCCTCCCCCTGGACCCCGATGCCTGCGGCGATGCTGCTCAAGCTCCCTGCCCCCTTCCCCCGGAACCCATCGCCCCGGATCCAATATGGTGTATCAATAACTGTTGCAACTGTTGCATCTCTAATCTTTATTATTTTGTGGATACAAATATAAAAAAAGTACATCATTTTCATTTTTTGGATACAGATATGGGTTGAAGTAGTAGCTATAGGTTCATTTATGAGTATTTGCTCCTACCATAATGAACGCAACTAGATAATCCATATACATCTTTTATCATATCTATTTTAAATGGATATGTATATATTTTTATTTAATGACTATAAATACAAATAAGAAAATCGATAATTTTTTTGACAAAGATGTGGATATGCGTATCTTTTTCATTTTTGAAGATGCTAATATGAATATTGATAATCACAAATCAAAATATGCATATTATTTCCCTATATTATGCATCGATATGTAATATATTTAGGTATATATTTATACACATAATAATATATGTAAATACAACATACACACGTAAATTCATTATATAGATATTGATATTCATATCCAAAAAAAGATACATAATATTGTTAGTATCCATATTTTAAACATTGAATACAAATATTTATATCTATATATAGTACATTTATGCATATCTATATTCATACCCGTTTAGCATATATATATATATATATATTATTTAACATATATATATATATATATATGAGGATATGTTACAATGATTTTATATATTTCAATAGTTGTAGTTGTATCAGCATTTATATTCGTATCCATATACATTTTTAATAATTTATATTAGATATTTAAAATAATAACTTTAATAAGAGGGCACTACCTACCCAAATGGGCACTTGAGGTGCTATTTTGGATTTTCTACCCAAATCGACACATCAAGTATCTATTGTTGACTAAAATAGTAATTATTTGAAATTGATACCTATTTATTTAATTTGAATTAAAATAATAATTATTTAAAAAATCCCCCATCCTCTCCTCCGGTTCGTGTTGAACGTTGGCTTCGGCCGACTTTTAACAACACCACCTTCCACTACCACCCACTCCAACTGCATCCCTCGAATCCTCGTTCCTCCCCCTCTCCCACGCACCATCCCCCTCAACCTCTTGCCTCCCATATCATTAGAGCCACAGACCCAAAATCGGGATATCCACCATAGTCATGCCCATACACAGTTTTCTAGTCGAGCTTCGAGCTCGGGCGATTGATTGTGATAGGTTTTTAACCTGAGCGAGAATGCATGGGGCTACGATAGCCGATATTCGAGGAGGTGTATTCCTCGTCGCAGCATTTCGGATTGCTGCTAAGCCTCTTTCTTTCTCGTCGGCAAGCAATCAAGGTAAAAACCAGAGGTCATTGAACCTTTACTTCCCAGGCACTTCAGTTCCAACTAGTATTCCTCCTCTGTAGTCTTTTTTCTTTATTTTCTTTCCTTCAGTTTCATCTCAATTCCATTATTTTTCATTTTATTCTTCTTCTTCCTCTACTGATTGATGATCACCGACATGCTTGTTGGACCTCCATTTCACTCATCTCGTCACAACATACTCGGAGCTCCATGTACCCCGCCGAGAAGATACCAGAGGTGCCCACGTCAATTTAAGCTCCCTCGCATGGTTCTCTTGTTCTTGTTTGTGCCCTAACCCCTGCAAGTGATCGAAGGGCAAACCTCCATCTACTGCATCCGAATTTCTCCAGGTGTCCATGACTTGAATCAAGCTCCACGAGCACCACGTACCTTTGGTGATCATCTTTGGACCATCTCAGCTGGGGAAGAAGCAGCAGCAAGCAGTGCACGATCGTCGTCGATCCTCCCATCTCCCCCCTTTGAAGCAAGGCCGATTCTCAATCGTCGGACTGGAGACCATCCTCGTCTCAGTTGCTCGATACGTGGCGAAATCGAACCCATCCGATCGCGAAGCCTCCCGTCCATCTTAGTCGTGTAGGGCACATGCGGGGAGATTTTGCAAGTGCCCCTATCGAGGTCCTTGATTTTACGCACAAAACCATGCCTAACCGCTCCACTTAAAGCGCACGTGGTGGCCAGAAAAAAAAGGAACTCCTCCCCGCCAGTTTATTCCTTCCGCTTCTCAATCCTCATGCACCATTTTAATTGGTCTTTATTAGCAGAGAGACCCTTACATTCGCATTGCAATCTGATCTAATTTTAACTTTTTTATTTTATTTCAAAAAATATTTTATGTTTACTAAAACTAATATTTGTTCTAATGCATATTTTCTTATATTTTTGCGAACTTTCTGTGATTTATTAAAATTAAAATAGTGAAAATTTGCCAATTTTACTTATTTTTCTTATTTAGTCATAGTAATTCGTGTGATGTCCAAATACTCTAATAAATCAGTATTTATTCATATATAAATTCTCTACAACATATCCAAAATTCATACAAAAATTGATTCATGTTAATTAAGTACATTATTAATCGAGTTTGGTATTTAATTCATATAATATTCATTTCTCATTATTTTTCAAAATTAGAAAAAACTTTGTATGCCTCATTGATTTTTCTATTTGCGAAATTTTAAGTTGTAAAATTATGATTATTTAATATTTTTAATTTATCAAATGGCTAAAATCGTCCTATGCTAGTAAATAATTTACAATAAATTCATTTCTTATCAAAAAATCTCGAAAATTTGCAGTAGATATACCTTTTTGTGATGAATTTATGTAAAATTTTCACGTGTTTTCATTGTATATAGTTTCTTAGTTTTCATAAAAAATTAAAAACTTTGTTATTTTTTATTAGATGAATATTAAATAGTAAAATATCTAACACCCAAAAAATATATTTTTTTGTTGCATTTTCCATGTAGAAAAATAGTTAAAATGGAAAAATGTCCTTTTTCCAATTTTCTAGGTATTTAGGACTTTAAATTGCTCCTAAAAACACATGTTTCCCAATAAACAATTTATCTCTATTGCTTTATGTAGAGATATATTTTATATATGTGTATCGTTTATTTATTTTCATGTTCTTCTGTTCACTTTCTGTAATTTTCTCATAGGTTTCTCCCTATATAAGAGAGCCTAGGGTCCAAGGAATAAACATCTCTTTCTATTTTCCCAACATGGTATCAGAGCGACGGTCCTAGACCGGAGCTCTTGTACCGAAATCCTAACTCTAAATTCCACCTCAAGCCTCTTCCTCACGTGTGCCATCTAGGGCTTCCGTTGCCTAGCCTTCGCTGGACTCCGACTCCCCGCCGCTCATCACCCAACCCCCCGGGTCTCCGCGCCACCCCCACAGGCCTCTACACCAATGTCGCCTATGCGCGGGGTCCCTCCTCTCTCCCCTGCGGGGCCCCTTTGCTGCTACAGGTCTCTCACGGGATCCCCACCACCATCGTAGGATCCCTGCAACCCCTGTCAAGACCTCACGGGATCCTTACCACCGTCGGCAGGGCCGGCTAGGTTCCTGCGATCCTCGTGGGCCAATCTCCTCCCATTGCGTAGCGCTGGAGTGTGGCTAGTGCATACCACTGCCCGCCCAGGGTGATGTCGTTCTTCCCTTTTAATAAGGGACACCACCGTCGAGCCTTCTTCTTGACGAGATTGGTTGTGTAAATCTATATATGCAACCAAATCTTCCTATGTCAGTCTAGAAAAATACTTGTCTAAGTTTTCAATCCTAGTATTATTCAGTTGCCACGTCAGAAAGCAAGGTCGATAGCCCCTCCATAGCGCCTTCAGAGGCCTTGTGCTTATAGTAAAGATGGACAAGTCAATCTATGAACCATGGGCTATGCAGTTCATGAGCATGATGAAGTCTACAGGTAAGAAACATATTCTTACTGAAGAAGAGCTGGCTGAGAAGATTGGGATTTATGCCTCATGGGAGGCAGATGATGCATATGCCTAGGTTTGGCTATCAGACACGTTGGAAATAGAGTTCACCAATGATATACTCCATCAACCCACAACCAAGGCGATGTGGGAAATTCTTGCTGCCACTTATTCACAAGCAAAGAATGAGATACAGATTTTGCAACTCCAACATGATATATTTACTATCAAGCAGAATGGACATCCTCTTTAATCGCTACATACATCCTTGCGAGGGATGTTCAAGAAGCTATATAGCTTCATTCCTCTCACATCTACTCCTGAGCAGCAGAAGACTTATAGGAATGCCACCATGGTTGGTGTATTCCTGGCAGCCCTAGATCCTGAGTATGAGGCGGCCCGTTCCCAGATTCTGGCAGACTCTACTATTCCTCCTATGGAGGAAGCTTTCCACAGACTCAGTCGGATCAGTGTTTCATATTCTACTTTTTTACCAGACTTCCTCAGCAATGGCGACCTCCTGAGGTCGAGGAGGCTCTTCTCAGTTTTGTGAACGAGGACCTCATGCTAGACGAGGTCGTGTTCGTCAGCCCTGCATATTTTGCCATCACGCTGGACATACCGAAGATACATGCTACTCTAAGCATGGATTTCTTGCCTATGCTCGAGTGGCCGAGTAGATTGAGCCCCCTGTTGCCTCCTCTCTAGATCAACGATTTGATGACCATGTAGCCCGTTTGAGGGGCATTATACCTCCAGTCGGTCCCATTATGACTCCCTCAACCTATAAGAGTCACTCTGATGTAGCTGCTTCAGCCTCCTTCGGGACCTCAGATAGTAATTATGCACTCACTAGCAGTAGTGGATCTGGTGTTATAGAATGGATTATGGACTTTGGTGCCACACATCACTTGTGTGGAGACAAGGATCAACTTACAACATACAGACAGGTTCCTTCAGGAAGAACTGTGGTTATTGCTGATGGGACTCATTCCCTAATCAACGGACATGGGGAGATTAGTTTGACGCCGCCTATGCATTTACATAATGTGTTGCATGCACCTGACTTCTCTATGAACCTGCTATCTATTAGTCAGATTATGAAGGATTTACATTGTCAAGATATGTTTGACTCACCTTCTCTTGTTTTTCAGGGCATCCTTACAAGCAAGGTGATTGGGTGTGGCCCTGAGCAAGGCGACCTCTATCGCTTAGTTCGGACTCCGTATGCAGGTATTTCCGCTCTTTCTGTTGGACCTGTCTCACCATTCACGTGGCATCTGCGCTTTGGTCATCTCCCGCTCCAGAAAATGTGTCGTGTCCTGCCTCAGATCTCTCCCCACTCATCCTTTCACTGTGAGGCTTATCAGTTGGGAAAACACCATCGGTCTACATTTTCCATTCGTCAGAGTCAGAGCAGTAGCTCCAGTTTTGAGTTGTTTCATATAGATATTTGGGGTCCCAGTAGTGTTCTTGATCATCGAGGACACAAGTTTTATCTTGTTGCAGTAGATGATTTCTTTCGTATGTCTTGGGTCTTTTTATTAAAGAATAAATCTGAAGCCGGAGATGTTATCAAAAATTTCCTAACTGAAGTAACAAATGTATTTTCAACCTCGGTGAAATTTGTAAGAACCGATAATGCCTTGGAATTTTGTACTCACACTCTTTACAAGTATTTTTTATCCCAAGGAATTATTCATCAAACTTCATGTGCATATACTTCCCAATAAAATAGTGTTGCCGAGAGGAAGCATCGTCATTTGCTAGATGTTACAAGGACCCTTCTCATTCAGAATCGTGCTCAACATTCCTTTTGAGGTGATGCTATCCTTATGACATGCTATCTTATTAATCGCATGCCCTCTTCAGTCTTAGGTGAGAAAATTCCCTTTTCTCTTACCTTTCATGAGAATGAATTAATCTCACTTATTCCTCGTGTTTTTGGCTCGGTTGCGTTTGTCCACCAATTGTCACTAGGGATTGACAAGCTTCCACCTAGAGCTGTCAAGTGTATCTTTGTCGGGTACTCCAGGACACAAAAAGGGTACAGATGTTATGATTGTTGGACATGCGAGCCCACGATGAGCCATTATGTAATAAATGTTATTGTGAATATCATTCCTCGATCTGAATGAAGAATAGATAATTTGCATAATAGGTCCCTTAGTACAATTAGGGTTATGTACCACGACCATCTTGATGATCATACAGCTGTTGATTCAAATATTGAATCAAAGAGGCTGGTGCTTGGATGAACATCTAAAGAGTTAGAATGATGACTCATCAAGCACCATCAAATGTTTATTGAGGCATGATCTCCAGCCTGAGTAGGAGATGGTGATCCTTTCCCATTTAGGCTGATATCTGACCAACCTCTTGATGCATGTCCTCTGCATGGGAATAGAGATTTGGAAGTGTTAGATTAGTTAGGTCAAAGAGTTGACTTAACGAGATCGAGATAACCAAAGTCCTATGACGTATGCTGTCACGATATAGGCATGCATCCTCTGACTAGAGACAGATGTGTTACTATATGTCTGAGTATGTACACTTGGCAGACCAATAGGTTGATGACCTAATCAAGGTCTATACACCAACGCGCTAGTGTGCATACAAGGGCATATGAGTAATACGATCTCTCAAAGGGATCATACATGTTCATTACTGAACCGGAAGACATGAGCTCACTCATGAGATATTGGGAAGATCAAATTCCGTGAATGGTCGTCTCGCTTTGGACGCTTGACTGAATTTATAGGTTTGATATATGCTTTTGGAAAGTATATGATCAACACCTGGGTATGATATATGATTTTGGAAAGTATATGATCGATACCAACTCCCAATAGTCAAATGAGAAACTTAATGACAAATCCCTGAAGTAGACAATGTAAAATTGATCTTATACTTTGGGTTTATTCTAGGTCTTCCAGTATACAAGATGTACATGTATTGGGAATACCTGAGGGTGATGTGATCATAAATGATTGTATAACCATGACGCTTCCATTCCTAGGGAGTGATGAAATGGGTCTGGATTTTAGTGACTCCTCTCAGTAGAGAAGTAATCTGATCTTCGTCCAAATATTGGACATTGATTTGAATGTGATTCAGATGCATTGAGAAGATTAGATTTATGGTATTGATTTAATCAAGCATCTATGGGAGGCCCAAGATCTGGATTTGAGATGTGATCTCAATATCCAAGTCACTATACGTGGAACAATACAATCACCCTATTCTTATCTCCAAGTATTCGCGGAGAAAGCGCATTATCCTTGAAAGAGTTCAGGATAATTTCATTGTTGATATATGTATCCAAGCATTGAGTAAATTGGTAATTAAATGTGATTTAATTATCATGATTAATATGAATTCGATTCATATTATAAAGAGAGTTATCTTAGATAATTAAATGTGATTTTATTATCAAAGATGTAAATAATGTGAATGTGATTCACATTATTTGGGCACATTAGAATATAGATCCAAAATGATTAAATGAAATTTAATTATCATTGATATTGAATAATGTGGATAGCACTATCCATATTAATCATATATATTATAATTATGATTTATAATATATAAGAGAGAGCTATTTGTAATTTATATTTGTTAATTAAATGTTGATGTGAATTGGATTCACATTGAACAATTAATTGTAAATGCAATTTACATTTTATTTTGGGTTGTGAAAGTGATTCATAAATTTCTAATGGTAAGATTACAATGTTCACAAAAATAGATTGGATTTATTTTTGTGAAATAATTTGCAACAAAAGTAGTTGCAAATATTGGAGAGAATCATGAGATAATGTAATCTCATGTAATAGGAGAGAGACATCCACCTTCCATATAGGAAGAGTGGACGGCCACAATTCCTATAAAGAATGTGGTGGCCGTCCACCCTCCTTATGGAAGGAGGCTTGCCTCCTTCCTATTTCTCTAATGGAGAGGTATTTGATATATATTCAATATATATATATATATATATATTTGATTTTATTAAATTAATTGTTGTTGGTTTTTACCAACATAAATCTTGGCCATTAAAAGAAACACATATCAATGAGAGCCATTGGATTTGTGTTGTCCATTGATTGAGATCCATGGATCCCAAAATATTATAAATAGAAGGGCACCCCTTGCTCTTCATATGCTAATGAGATCATCAATCAATCTCTCTCTCTACATGCCCACTCTCTCTCCCTCTCATGGCCGTCCACCATGGATGCCCTAGAGAGAAGCTCCATCGCCGCAGCGTTGTCTTTATGCTGTCCGATCATTTACTCGTGGATCTCAGTCTCCTTCGATGCGCCTCACTCGTGAACAAGACGTCGGATCTCATGTGTCGAGATCAGGAGATCCGCCGCTTGGATCATCAACATGGATTGCGAGAAGCCCGTGTTTCATCAACACGCTCGCAAGCGTCTCCTCCGTCGGATCGGATTTGAGACAGGAGGTATCTTCGTTTAGAGAATCGATCGTAACCACGCTTCAAGAGGTAATCCTATTACTTGTTTGTGGTTTAGATGAAATGATCCAAGAAGTGTTCTTGGATCATGTGATTTCGTCACATGAATTTTTTTTAATTTCCGCTGCATCGAGCAACTAGTGCGATTAATCACTCCTGATCGCATACGATGCGATCCTCATGCTTCCGTGATGCACTTAAGGATCATACCATATCCTTCTAATGGTATCAGATCGAGGTTGAAGGTTTTGGATGCGATCCATAAATCAAGGACGACTTGGGTTCTTTAGGGTTGCGAAAGTTTTGTCGCATTTCATTTTCGCATCTCTGTTTAGTGATTATTTTCGACCCTGTTTAAATTGTTTAAACACGAAAATAATAATTGGATTTTTTTCATTAAATAAGGAAATCGTAGGATCTGAGTTTGTGTGATTTCGAATCCGTTTGCTCAAGTTATGATCAAATTAGTGAACATGTATCCACTGTTTTCGGGGACTGCGAATCTTAACGTAATTAAAGAGTTAATTGCGTATCTGAAATGCCTTGAAATGTGTGCAAATCACTTAGTTTCTGTTGTAAATCAAATTAGAAAACTTTAGAAACTTACTTTACTTAATTTGGATTTAAATTGAGTGGGATATGCTAATTTTAGTAAGTGAGGGTCACTACTGGAAATTACTTTCTTAATCAAGAACCTTGTGATTGTCATTTAATTAATTAGTGAAATTAATTGATTTAATTTCCTGAATAATTATGGATAAATATTTGTGAAATATTTGATGATAATTATTTACTTAAATGACATTCTCTTAATCAATAATTGATTAGATATGATCTAGATCACAATTGGTTAGACAATCCACTTTCCAACAAACATGTTGCTTGAATAGGATTTGGGATTTGTTTAGTAAATCTCATTATAATGTCAATCAAAATTGGTTTGATTATTATTATATGGTATAACTTCGGTTGAAAGATCGATTATAATCTCAAGTACACAATGATCAATTTGGCATTATCTTTTCCCGAGGTGGATATGATGTCTAGTCGAAGAGCATTGGGGTAGCAGGTTGCACCGTGTGCGGTCTGTCCCACTCCCGCCGGTACTGGCCATGACAGCGGATAGGGACTTGATAATGCAGGAGAGATCACTGTATTTTTCTAATTATTAAAATTCAGAATAATACGTATTTGAGATAATACCATAATTCAAGTAACAATAAAGATTCTTTGTTGGATATTAATTGGATCATTAATTTAATATGATTAGATTAATTGGAATCCAATTAAAATTAAGACACTCTATTATAAATAGATGTGTTATTTCCCTTGGAAGAATAAATTATGTGAATATGATTCATGATAATAGATTAGAATTTGAATATGATATGAATGATCACATAAGTGACATCCATGGTCTCCTGTCAAGGCGGAGGGTTCCGTCGCCAGATATTGTATGTAGGAGACGCCTGCCCGAAGTGGCAGCTCCTGCATACAATCCATTTGGATCGGGCTCTTCGCTTCTTGAAAGAGTAAGGACGTATGCGTAGTGACCCCAATATCAGGTCCTCATATTATTAGGACGATATTGGATTGCGCATAGCGAGTTGTATTCATGTTGACGGTTGGTTCAATTAATGACGGGTCAACATCACTTTAGGGGTGGTGGGCCTGGGTGTTAAAGATCGAATTGGGAGATGCAAGTTGGACTTGTAAGGCGGAATGAGTTTCCGCTTCTTTTTATCCAAGTTACAAGTTCTCATAATATCGGGATGTGACAAAGATAAGGAAGGAGATCCCAGATCTTGCTTGAAATATACTGGTAAGCATATCTCTTACATTGAAAGTGATTAAGGGAATGAACTTTCAATGTTGACAAGGCAAGACAACTTTGATATAAAAATTCCTAAATCAAAGTAAATTGTGTATATATATATATATATATATATATGCAAATTTCTTATTTCAGATAATCCTTCATTAAACCCACTCAATAATGTACTCAATAACAACCAGTAAAATATCACGGATTATATCCATGATCAAGATATTGTACTTGCAGTTGGATACATATTGTATGTGGTTGCAATGTGCAAGTTTCCTCATAATAATGAGGAGTGAAAATTAAATAAATAATAGGACTACAACCCTAGGGTTTGTATGTCTCTATAGTCTTGATCTCATCAAATGTACTTTGGAAGTGACATGTCGATGATGATCGCATTTTTCAAATAATCCTTATAGACTCTAAGAAGATGTTCTGGCATACATATGTGCTCTCGACATTTAATCATGAATGACGTGGTTCTCTGCATCATGCAGAATGGTGGCTCTATAAGAGATGATGCATTCAAATTGTTTGAGTACCTACGTGAACCAATGTTTTAAGAGTTTAGATGGATGTATATACGATGAATGTCATCATTCTACTGTTTATACTCTAGTCATTCATGAAGCTTCAAGATATTCATATTGTATGAATAGAATGAAGCATGTACAACTGTTGAAATGCTCTTATATTGAAATCTTTTGAATTCAACATAAGAGATCCTTTGTCTTGAGTAATGGTTGCTTACAGATAAAGGGAGCGCAATAGAAGCATGGGTTGGACCCAAGTAAGAAGGAAAGTCAAAGAGTTGACCATACTTCTGTGACTTCCATATGACATCCAAAGAGTTGGATGAATGCCAACACTGCAATAAGTTGATGTGTTGATAGTATGACTGTTAAATCTATCTAGAATCCTTAGAGAAGGAATCCGATAGTACATCAGAATAATCTACATATAATCATTGAAATTGCCTTACTTATTTGATAAGATAAAGTCTAATAATTGTATCTTAATCTTCTAATGACACTTGCAATTGGTTGCATATGTATTAGAAGATTAGAAATTTGATCTTAAGGTTTGATTGTCATCCATGTTGGAATTGATGCAATTGTTGCAACAATTTTCATTAGATCAATAGACTTCATATTTTCAGTGGGAGCCCTTAGTCTTAGAGAATGTCTCTATGACCTAGATGTTAGAATGCACTCATAGTTTATTTCTAAATGTTCGAAATAAAAACGAATTCTGGAATAAACCAATCATAGATAGTTATGATGGATTTATTTCAGATAGTAATCTAACATCTAGTGGACTCCACTAAATTAGAAAATTAATGAATGGTTCATTAAGATTTCTAATACTGAAAATTAAACCTTTAAAGATCAATAGGAGGATGAAGATCATTTGACAATGATCTGGCATCAAGCTTTGGACATATATCTATTGATGAGATCAATAGACTAGTAAGAGATGGAACTTTAGATTGTCTAAAATTTCATATCTTACATACATATGAATATTAAGTAGAAAATGTCGAATGCTCCCTTCTTTGAGAATGGCGTAAGATGTTGAGGTATTCAAGGTCTCATACATACTGATGTATGTGGATCGTTTATATCATTATAAACATTGATGATATGTGATATCATTCGATGATTATTTTTGAAATGAGATTTCTTCCCTTCATATAAGAAAGCTTTGAAATGTTCAAAGATTTCAGAATTTTGGTTTAAAACCAAAGTTTGAAGGAAGATTAAATGAATTTGATCTAACCTAGGTAGCTTGTACCTATTAGATGAATTCAAATGAATACCTTATTGAGATATGAATATCATTCCTATCTCAATCCTCCTAATGCACCTAAACTCAAGAGAGTTGTAGGAAGATATAATTAATCATGTGTGACATGATTTGATCAATGATTAATCTTAGCATAATTATCTCTTAGTTTCCAGGTATATATATGTGGTAGAGACTACATTATATATCCTAACAAGGTTCCATGCTAGTAAGCTGGAATCTAGCATCAGAGAGTGCTACTTCATTAAGAAAATAAAGGATGGTATTGGATACCTACTTTATGACCTTGATATTCTTAAAAAAATCTCATCTGTAAGAATGCGATTCTTAGATGATGAGACTCTTAAGAATCAAGATGAAAATGAAGTGAAGGAACTCATTTAATCTTGAGAAGATAATGAGGCTCCTAAAATCGGAAACTAAATAGACAATTAAAGATGAAACATTAATACCTCTTCAAATAAGTTTGAGGATGGATTCCATGTGTCAGTTGAATCTGACAATGATCTGACTTCATGTGATGATGCTTCTGAAGATTATGTCATGGAAAGATGGATGTTAGCAATAAAGTCTAAAGTAGACTTCATATACAAATGTTGTATGTAGACCCTCGAGGATCCAACTATATGGATAAGACCCATTATGGTGTAAATGGATCTTCAATAGAAAGAAGGGAACCTGATGAGAAGGTAGAGACCTTCAAAGCACGGTTCGTAGCCATAAGCTGCACACCGAAGAGAAGACATCGCTTGTGATGAGACTTTCTCTTCAGTGACCATGCTTGAACCCATCAGAACATTGCTGACTATAGCTACACAACTTGACTATGACATCTTCATGATGTAAGTCAAAATTGCATTCCTCCATGAATACCTCTTTGAAGATATTCACATGAAGTAGCTTCGGGGCTTCATGGTTGAGGAAAGCAAGGTGTGCAAGCTAAAGAAACTCCACCTATGGACTCAACTAAGCTTCTTGTAATTGGAACATTGGATCTGATGAATTCATAGATGTTATGATTTCAGATAGTATCTTGATGTACCACATGAAGCTTAGTGAGAGTGCCATTGTGTTCATCGTGCTATACGTAGATGATATCCTAATCATTTGGATTGATATAAGGATAATAATAAGTGTTTTATAGACTGGCTATTCCATATATTGAGATATGATCTCAAGGATACCTCTTAGGTCTTAGTTCTAAAGACATTCAGAAGCAAAGAGAAGAGGGTATTGGGACCGTGACATTAGTAGTACACCTTAGACATATTCCATTTTATGGAAAATTCCCAGAAATGCTTCCTTCCCTTAAGATGTGGTAGTGGCCTATCTAAAGGGATATCAACTCAAAGAGTGAATATTAGAACTTCTTGCACTTGTGCATCAGTTACGAGAAGCTGAGTGTATGCTAGATGTGTACAAGAGCCAGATATCTGCCATGCAGTGGGAGTAGTAAACTATTACTAATCCTACTATGGAGATAAAACACTTAATTGCAGTAATAACAATATCTTCAAAGATAATGAAACTTAGAGATAGTGATCTCAAAGTATTATCTTCAAAAGTTTAAAACCTTGTAGATACTGATCTATAATGGTCTTAAATGTAGATACCTTAGGAGATAGAGATCTCTAGGAGTAAAGGTATTCTGATAAGGATTATGGGAATGATGTTATAATAATTGTTAAGATGTAGTTTCATGGAAACTATAACTGACAATGTTGAGTATTGGTTGCATAAGATGCAACTTTCGCATTGGATACAAATACTATTACTTGGGATATGCAAGAGTCGTAAAAGGACTTGACGTAGTCTCTTGGGAACAGAGTGACTGATCAGCTTACCTAGCTACCTTTAGCCTATGATTATCACATGAGTGCGGGTTAAAATGATTATCCCATTAATGGCTCTTTGGGCTAGTGGGAGATTGTTGGACATGCGAGCCCACGGCGAGCCATTATGCAATAAATGTTATTACGAATATCATTCCCTGATCTGAAATGAAGAATAGATAATTAGCATAATAAGTCCCTTATACAATTAGGGTTATGTACCAGGTCCATCTTGATGATCATACAGCTGTTGATTCAAATATTGAATCATAAAGGCTGGTGCTTGGATGAACATCTAAAGAGTTAGGACTCATCAAGCACCGTCAAATGATTGTTGAGACATGATCTCCAGCCTGAGTAGGAGATATTAATCCTTTCTCATTTAGGCTAATATCTGATCGACCTCTTGATGCAGGTCCTCTACATGGGAATAGAGATTCGAAGGTGTCAGATTAGTTAGGTCAAAGAGTTGACTTAACGAGATCGAGATAACCAAAGTCCTATGACATATGTTGTCATGATATAGGCACGTATCCTCTGACCGGAGACAGATGCGTTACTATATGTTTGAGTATGTACATTTGGCAGACCAATAGGTTGATGACCTAATCAAGGTCTATACACCGGCGCGCTGGTGTGCATACAAGGGCATATGAGTAATACGATCTCTCAAAGGGATCATACAGGTTTATTACTGAACCGGAAGACATGAGCTCACTCATGAGATATTGGGAAGATCAAATTCCGTGCACGGTCGTCTCACTTTGGAAGCTTGACTGAATTTGTAGGTTTGATATATGCTTTTGGAAAGTATATGATTAACACCTAGGTATGATATATGATTTTGGAAAGTATATGATCAATACCAACTCCCAATAGTCAAATGAGAAACTTAATGATAAATCCCTGAAGTAGACAGTGTAATATTGATCTTATACTTCGGATTTATTCCAGGTCTTCCAGTATGCAGGATGTACAGGTATTGGGAATACCTGAGGGAGATGTGATCATAAACGATTGTATAACCATGATGCTTCCATTCCTAGGGAGTGATGAAACGGGTCTGGATTTTAGTGACTCCTCTCAGTAGAGAAGTAATCTGATCTTGGTCCAAATATTGGACATTGATCTAAATGTGATTCAGATGCAATGCGAAGATTAGATTTACGGTCTTGATTTAATCAAGCATCTATGAGAGGCTCGAGATCTGGATTTGAGATGTGATCTCAATATCCATGTCACTATACGTGGAACAATACAATCGCCATGTCCTTATCTCCAAGTATTCGCAGAGAAAGCACATTATCCTTGAAAAAGTTCAGGATAATTTCATTGTTGATATATGTATCCAAGCATTGAATAAATTGGTAATGATTTAATTATCATGACTAATATGAATTCGATTCATATTATAAAGAGAGTTATCTTAGATAATTAAATGTGATTTGATTATCAAAGATGTAAATAATGTGAATGTAATTCATATTATTTGGGCACATGAGAATAGAGATCCAAGATGATTAAATGAGATTTAATTATCATGGTTATTGAATAATGTGGATAGCACTATCCATATTAATCATATATATTATAATTGTGATTTATAATATATAAGAGATAGATATTTATAATTTATATTTGTTAATTAAATGTTGATGTGAATTGGATTCACATTGAATAATTAATTGAAAATGTAATTTACATTTTATTTTGGGTTGTGAATGTGATTCACAAATTTCTAATGGCAAGATTGCAATGTTCACAAAAATAGATTGGATTTATTTTTTTGAAATCAATTTACAACAAAAGATGTTGTAAATATTGGAGAGAATCATGAGATAATGTAATCTCATGTAATAGGAGAGAGACATCCACCTTCCATATAGGAAGAGTGGATGGCCACAATTCCTATAAGGAATGTGGTGACCATCCACCCTCCTTATGGAAGGAAGCTTTCCTCCTTCCTATTTCTCTAATGGAGATTGATTTGATATAAATCAAATTATATTCAATATATATTTGATTTTATTAAATTAATTATTATTGGTTTTTACCAACATAAATCTTGGCCATTAAAAGAAACACAAATCAATGAGAGCCATTGGATTTGTGTTGTCCATAGATTGAGATCCATATATCCCAAAATATTATAAATAGAAGGGAATCCCTTTCTCTTCATATGCTAATGAGATCATAAGTCTCTATCTCTATCTTTCTCTCTACACACTCACTCTCTCTCCCTCTCATGGCCGTCCACCATGGATGCCCTAGAGAGAAGCTCCATCGCCGCAACGTCGTCGTTATGCTGCCCGATCGTTTACTCGTGGATCTCCGTCTCCTTTGATGCGCCTCGCTCGTGAACAAGACGTCGGATCTCGTGTGTCGAGATCAGGAGATCTGTCGCTTGGATCATCAACATGGATTGCGAGAAGCACATGTTTCATCAACACGCTCGCAAGCGTCTCCTCCGTCAGATCGGACTTGAGACAGGAGGTCTCTTCGTTTAGAGACTCGATCTCAACCATGCTTCAAGAGGCAATCCTATTACTTGTTTGTGGTTTAGGCAAAACGACCCGAGAAGTGTTCTTGGATCATGTGGTTTCGTCACATGAAAAAAAATTTAATTTCTACTGCATCGAGCAACTAGTGCGACTAGTCGCTCCTGATCGCATACGATGCAATCCTCATGCTTTCGTGATGCATTTAAGCATCATACAATATCCTTCAATGATCCATTGCGCAGGAAGTACTATGTTAGTGCTGATGTCACCTTTTTCGAGTATGTAATGTACTTTTCTCCTACAGGTAATCAGTTAACTTCTTCTACATCTGATGATGAAATATACATGCCACCACCACCATCTTCACCTTCCCAACCAACTCCACCACCACCGTCACCATCACCATCACCACCACCACCTACTACGGTCCCAGTTCCTCATTTACCGCATCACTATATCTGTCAACCTACTTCTACTCATGGTCACCGCTCATCATCTAGCACACGTGAGGTATGATCTGAAAATACAATTTCTAATGAGGGATCTTGAGATATACCTGAGTAGGACTCTTTACAGGGGACAGACGTAGAGGTTGCTGATTTGGACTTACCTATTGCGCTTCGGAAGCAAAAGCATAGCTGTGCATCATATCCTATAGCATCCATGGTCTCCTTTGATCGATTAACTGGAGATTTAAATAAATTTGCAATCCATTATCAACTGTGGCAATTCCACGTAATTATCAAGAGGCTCTGCAAGATAGTCGATGGCGATTAGCTACGGAAGAGGAGATGGCTGCCTTTCAGTCGAGAGGTACCTGGAGTCTCGACCCAGCTCCCCCTGGAGCATCTATAATAAGTTGTAAATGGGTATTTACGATGAAGCACAATGCAGATGGTAGCATTGATAGGTACAAGGCTCGACTGGTTGCACAAGGATTTACTCAGACATATGGGGTGGATTATCTTGACACGTTCTCCCCAGTTGCTTGACATTCCACTTTACGGATCCTTCTAGCTGTTGTCGTGATTCGAGATTGGCCCCTATTTCAATTAGATGTCAAGAATGCATTTCTGTATGGTGATCTTCAGGAGGAAGTCTACATGCAACAACCGCCAGGGTTTGATGTTGATGGGGAGTGTTCACATGTATGTAGACTTCATAAGGCAATCTATGGCCTTAAGAAGAGCCCTAGAGCTTGGTTCCAGAAGCTCTCAGAATTATTTGAGAAACAAGGGTTTAAACACTCGAATGCCGATCACTCTCTTTTTGCACAGAGAACCTCCAGAGGTATAACTTCTATCATGGTGTATGTTGATGATATACTTATTACAGGAGATGATATGCAGGGAATAAAAAGAGCAGAAGAATTTCTGGGATGTGAGTTTGTTACCAAGGATCTGGGAGCTCTAAGATACTTTTTGGGGTTGGAGTTTGCTAGAAACCAACAGGGGCTCATAATGACTCAGAGGAAGTATGTCACTGATTTGTTAATTGACATGGGAATGCTTGGATGTCGACCTGCAACTACACCTATGGATCCAAGCATGAAGCTTTATGATGATGATACTGATGAGGTGGATAGGAGAAAATACAAAGAACTGGTAGGAAAGCTTATTTATATTACCATTACCAGACCCGATATTTTATTTGCAGTTAGTCATGTGAGCAAATTCATGGAACAACCTCGCCAAGTTCATATGGATGCTATACAGATGATACTAAGGTATCTCAAGTCATCTCCAGGTGCGAGACTGTTGTTTAAAAGGGGTGATTCAATGACTATCTCAGTCCCATCGAACTTGGTGATTTGGAGCCAAACCGTGTGAAGGTTGAGGGTCGTCCGATCATGAAGATCAGATGATAGCTACTATTCGAAGGCATCTCTCCTCCGCAGCCGGCAGTGATGGCGGGGCTCCGACGAATTCCCTAGTCCTCCTTGCTCCTGACACTTCACCAACAATAGCCACACCTCATGGGAGAACGACGAAGTAGCTGATGGCTCAAGGAAGAATTGGAAGTGGCTGACAGGGAAGGGCGATGAAGCATCGCCAGAGGTGGAGCTCTACAATGGAGCACCTCCCGTCGCTCTGACCATTGAATCTTAGACCTACAAAATGGTTATGAAAACATAGATGAAGCGGTGTGCATGCATTTGGGGAGTGAAAAGGGTCAAGGAGTGAAGAAGGTGGAGACCCTAATGGGTTCTCCTCCAGGTAGCTAGAGAAGAAGTGGGTGAAGTAGAGGAGGCTCAGGAAGAAGGGGACGTGATCTGGTCCTCCTACGAAGGTCAGAGACTTTTGGTAGAGGTCGGGAGTGGGGCTGATTGTATTGAGAAGGTATGTACAATGCAAGAGAATTCAAAGAAAAACTATGGAAAAACGAATCTAAGTTACCTGGGATCTTGAAGAATCTTACAGTGGAGTGGATTGGCTTGGGCTGAGGTCGTCACCAGCCTTAGGTCATCGCTTCACTCCCCCAGCCATGGGAAGAAGCTCGAACTGTCAGAGAGACCATAGCATGGCCGAACGACCATGGGTCTCACCAGAGTTAGTGTTCATGGTTGTTGAGCCGATATCTCCTCTTCTATCACAAAAGGGAAAAGGGTGAATGGGGATTCACTTGTGTGAAGATGGATGGGGAAAAACCTCATTGCTGATGGGGTATTTGTGGAAGAAGATGGACATAGGTTATGTTCCCAGGCAGTAGTTTCAACCACCGTCAGTTGTTAGAGGAGTTAGGGTTATGGGTAGTTAGGAGGTTAGCACGAAGAAGAGAGGTTATGGCCTTGACAAGGTGGTGTCAGTTGGTTGAGAGGTTGTTTTGAGGGGTTGGAGAAATGGGGAGAAGTCGGGTGGTTTGGCAGTTGATGATGGAGTGGAATGAGGAGTTGCATAAGGGATGATGTGCAACAACCGTCTGATCTTTTGATCAGACGATTGTAAGCTTGGCGGGAGAGCACGGCTATGATGCACTTGATTAAGGAGGATCGTGCGACTGTGGATAAGGTAGGGCTTATGCAAGCTTAGCTGTCTTCTCTAACTGATCGGCCAGTGGATAAAAAGAGGCGGGGGTTTGAATGGGGCCGGTCACATGACGATAGGTGGTGCCAGACCCAATTAGAATTAAAAAGAAATGAAAAATAGTATACAATCAAAATAAAATAGTTAAAAATCTCAAAATAAAAAGTACTCAACATGAAAGTTGTAGATCCTTTTAAAATCTACAACTTTCGTGTAGAAGTCAAAGTGAGACTACATTATATATACATAGTATTATTTTATGCATTAAAAATACATATTTTAATTCATTTTATTATTTTTTGTATTTTTGATTTATGTTTAATGTTAACTTTTAAACTAATTTTATGTGATTTTTAATGATAAAGAAACATATAAAATAATGGACACGATAATATATTTATTTATGAACATATAATCATTGTTAATTATTTACACAAGGTTAATTGTTAAATTAAGTTAATTATTAATTATTATTAATGAATTGCTTAATGTATAGGGACAATAAATTATTATTATGATGATAAATCAGAGATTTAGCATTAAGAAAAATAAAAACATCACATTTAATTCATATTTATGTGATTTTGAAATGTCGATCTCTCGCATGTGCTACAAAATTGATCGAAATAACTTAGGTTCAGAAGTGCTTTTTAGTGGTATCCATATTCAACACCTTAGATATTGTGACCATATAAAATGGATTTTATGATAGATTTTTTTATGGCTAGGTAAATTAGAAGGTTCATGACTTGTACCATCATTGCATGAAGAGCGAGTTTGACAGACCCAGAGTCCAAAAATCCATTTTATGGAAGAGGAATCAATGTCCCCAAGGATGAGTAACTAAGGAGAGACATCCATGATGTGGCACACAGTTCTAAACTACAATCATATGTTAAGACCTCTACCTACACTTTTGGTGGAAGGGAATGGAGGATGATGTGGCATGTCAAAACACTTCTTGCCTCATTTATTTGGTGGTGAAGGCAAAACACAAGCGTCCCTTAGTTTGCTGGAATCTCTTATCATTCTAGTATGGGAAAAAGACAACATCTCCATAGATTTTATAAGATCTTCGCTTCGCACTATATGAGAGCATGGCACTATATGGATGATTGTTGATTGATTGACCAAGTCAATCAATTTCATCTTTGCCAACTGACTTTCATGCAAGTAGAAATAGTTATGTTGTACATTCAGAATGATATTAATTTGCATGGGATCCTTATGGAGGAGATATATGATAGTGACTCATTTTACCTTACATTGTTGAGGAGAGTTCATGAAGGCCATATATATCGAGTTATATCTAAGTTTGTCCTACCATCAAAAAAATATTGACAATATGAGAGGATAATTCAAATGCTTGAGGATTTACACTGAGCTTATGCCAATGAGTGGAAGGGATCCTAAAAATCAACTTTCCATACTTGAGTTTACATAACATGACACTTGTCGTGCTAATATCATCATGGATCCTTTTACGACCATGTATGGGAGTAGGTGTATTACACCATTGTATTGACAAGGAATGGGTGACAGAGAGATTTATACTGCCCAAATTAGATGAGAAGGAGTTGTTGGCCACATAAAGCCTTCAGGAGAGTTACGTCAAATGCAGGCACCGTGACCATGAGTTTGACGTGGAGAATTTTTTTGATGTATCACCCATATAAGGTACACAAAGATTTGGTATCAATGAAAAGTTCATTTATTAGCCCTTTCAAGCTTTTGGCTCGTATTACAGAAGGTGGCATATCGAGTAGCCCTTCCCTACACAAGGTAGATGTGCACAATGTCTTCCATGTGTCCAACTTGCAGAAGTACTTTTGGATCCTATACATGTAATTTGTTATGATGACTTGGCAATTAAGATGAATCTTTCATTTACTGAGGCACCTATGCAAATCTTGGATCATATGGTCAAGAAACTATGATAGAAGGAGATTCCATTGGTCAAGATCCTTTTGGCAGATCCAAGTGTAAGACCGATACAAGAGGGTGGGTGGGGAGGTGAATTGTGCAAAATACAATTATCCAATAACAATATCCAAATAAAAATAATTCACAAAACACAGAGATAGAAGAATATCAAACTATAAAGATACATTGACTTTTACGTAGAAACTCAAGCGGGTGAAAATCACATCTCAGAACCGTGTTTTAGGATCTCCCCTTCATTCTTTTGGCGAAGCCCGTTTCCACTATTTCATCGCTACTTTAACCTGAAGGTAGCACAACCTCGCATACAATATGTACTCTTCCTCGGACACTCCCAAAGGAAGAATTTATCTCTCACATAGAAATGGATACACAACTTGGATGCCTATACAGAAAAATGTTAAACAGAATATAGTTAAGCAATGAAACTTGAATTCACAAGCTTACAGACTTTAAGCGCAGAATATACTCGAGAATGATGAAGATGATCGTAGTAGAGCACATAGAGAACAAACAACTTTAGTAACACAAAGCTTTGGATTTAAGAGAGATCAAGAGCGCAGAAATGTTGTAAGAAATCGAATATCGCACAAAAAGATTACTCTTTCTTTTCTTTTGAGAGTAGAGGATGTTTCTCTTGGTTGTCTATCTCAAACAACGAGCTATAGGATCCCTTATATAGGGTTGACCTCAAAAGAACAATTGGTGTCCAAAAATAGAAAATCCAATGTTATGATATATAAAATCTGTGCAATGATTGATCACGTAAACAAGGTAATCAATTATGAGGTGATCGATCATGTCACAAAAGTGATCGATCATATTTGACCGTTGGTCTGGAATTCAAAAATGGATCAATCATAGTTAAAAAGGATGGTCGATAATGGATCTATCATGAGAATAAAATGATCGATCATATATGATCGATCGGAGGTGTCAAGGTGATTGATTATATATCCAAAAATTGATTTTGTGAAATTGATGATTCTGGCTTAAGTTTGCTTGTTGATCAAGAATATGCAAAAATTATAAGACTGTTTTCCAGAATAAAATAAAATTATGTAAAATGTCACATCGAAACTTGAACTTTTGGAGTTAAGTCTTTCTTTAATTCTTTCATCAAGCTTATTCTGAATCTTATGCCTTCAAGTAGAGTCCTTCAGAGCCACTTTAGGCTAAGTCAGCTTCTAATTTTTTTTATATATTTCATAAGGAGCTTCTACCTGAAAAGTTGATCAACCTACAAAATAAATATGTAACTAAGCCATTAGCAAAATCTAAGTCACTAACAGCAAGCTACCTAGGGCAACATTCCCAAAGTGGACATACAATAAAAATACCCCAATGTTTGTAACAACATGAATATGAAACCTTACCATGATTTCCGTTAAAAATTTCATGGGTTTATTCTTTTTAAGATTCTTTATGCCGAATTATTAGTTCCGATTATGTTAGGGTTCTTATCTAAATTTAGGGACAAGACTTCATTTAAGTTTTTTTGATGCAAGATCCTTTATTTCGGCCCCCAAAATAGTTTTTTATATCGAAATGATGCAAATGACCCTGTAATTTGATAGGTCTTGTTGATATCTTTTGTAAGAGCCTATGACTATTAAATACCAAGCTTTCTAGTTCATGATACGTTTCTTCTAGGTTAAACGGATTGGGATCCAATTAGAGACCCGATTTGGAACTGAATTTAGCTATTTTCCTTTAGAATAGAGAGAAAGGGCTGCCCGAACCCGAAACCCACTCTTTCACCTTGTTAGAACTCTATCACCATCAATGTAATAGCCATCAAATGTCATTGTCGTCGATGTTGAAGTTTGCCTGATCAATGATCTGAATGCATCATTTAGAAGAACATCTTGAGGTCACCTTCATACACGTGCATGTACTTGTGGCCAACTTAGCACGGGAGATGCCCTTTTTGCATGGAAGGAGGTCTCGAGAGATCATCATCCTCGGAGATAGTTGCTTTATCCTTCTCATGTTATTGGTTCATGGTTTCTTGGTCCCATGTGTATACAAAAACCCTGAAGTCATATATGCGGTTCTCATGGAATGTTAGGGTATTCCAATGTGTTGTTTAACATTTTTTTCTTGAATCTAGGAGACCCTTGTATCGATTTCTAGCAATAAAAGAACGTGAGGGCAACCAACCACTTTAAAAAGTGAAATCTGTAACTTATGGTCAAGATTAATTGATCGCTACAAGGTTACTAATAGATCATCCGATCCTACTAAATAACTAGTAATTGACACTGATCAATGAGTCTATAGAATGACTGAGATTAACATCTTTCAACTAGTCGGATTTTTTTTTTGGAAAATGAAGGCCAATTCATTCACCAAGCAACCAGTGTAGGAGATAGCTAATGCTATCCAATATGACAGTCCAGAGGATAAAGCAAATCGCACATGCACGATCAAAAGAAATAGCCAGAGTTTTACGCTAACCATCAAGCATGAAGAGAAAAAAAGTCTGTTTAACAAGAAGATAAAGCGATACCCTTCAGGCAACCACCAAAAGACGTCCAGCAATACCCACAAACTGACCATCCTGAGGAGATCAACAAACGCCATATTTGCATTTCCGGATGTTTGGGTATGTTGGGATTTTACGGAATAGTTTGGCAGAAAACTGTGCAAAAAAAAGTCCATAGCTTCGAGCCATGACTGGTTTGTCACGTAAGATGTCCTGAAGGATGCATAACCATGTCCTTCATACACTTCCCAAACAAAATTTAAATGAAGCAGCACCGTTACGTTGTTCGTTACTTGACATAAACTATTGCAAAATTAACCATACATCTGCAAAATATATAATTCTCAACTTATACTAGGCACTGTTTTCTTTCATCCAGTATGATCATTATCCAAGATCTGACATTTGGTTGCCTCCATTTTGGAAAAAGAGCCATGCAGACTTTTTGAATCACTTTGGTGTAATATGAACAAATCTAGAAGCATTTTACTGAGATGATCACTTATCGGGTTAAATTCGGATTCTTGGCGGACTAATTTTTGGATCAGATCATTGGTGTCCTTCACCCATGTTCCTGCCAAGGTATAATTTATGTGCACTATCATTCACTAACAAAATCATATTTCTTTCTACTACAGAAGGCATCCCGTGATCTTATTCTTAAGCAAAGCGACTAGAATAATTGCATGAAGATAAGGAACTAGCCACACGAAACATTAAGAAAATGATTCAAGGATGGATGGCAGATCATGTTCAGAGGACTGACGTTATGAATAAGTTGCACGGAAGGGAGGGAAGAGCACTGAAGGGAAACAATTATGATAATATACCCATGTGTTTGATTAATGGAGAAAACACCAACATGGATCACAGGGAAATATTGCACTATCATGGATAGATCATAGAGGGAAATCCTAATGTCACAGCTATAGGCTAGATGGCACATGCAAAAGAGCAGGGCTTGTCACGTCACACAAGAATGTAGCAGGTATTGCTTAGTCAAGATGGAGAATGAGCATAAGATGCGATATGAAACTTGCACATCCCCGCTATCTGTAGACCTTCGCATGTTGTCCTGGATTGTGTAGAAGCTTTTAGGATTTTTTCACTTCAGATTTTGATAACAATGAAAGGGTCCACACTAAATGCTGTTACTAAGGGTTCGTTTGGCTGCAGGGTTGGGCAGGGTTGTGTTGGGTTGGGTACTATTCACAGGGGTACCCCCTCCTCACAGTTTACTATTCACCCAGGCCACCCAACCCAACCCAACCCTGCAACCAAACGAACCCTAAAAGATGACATTACAAAGAAATAACATCTCAATTTCAGCTCTAGGAAGCTATTTGCTACAATTTAGCATATCTAAGAACAAGATTAGCATCCTTTATGTGAACAACTTCTAAAATAATAAGAATAAACCCCCAAATACGGGCAATGCATCTGATATTCCACACAGTGGTGCTACGCTGCGATTCTATAAGCACCAAATATCTGGAGGAACCTTTAGCAACTTTGCAAAGACATGATGCCTATCAACCCTAATTTCTTGTAAGAGAATATGATGTAATATGTCAAATTCATGCTGTGAATTAATCATTTGAAACAAGTAACCTGCTTTTTAGTACCAATAGACGCTTGCGATCTTCTAGCAGAACTAGAAGAAGGATGTCTCATGGCTTGCTTATCCGATTGCATATGTACCATCCATCTGGTAAGCTGCTTAGTGATTCCATTGTCAGCCTTCCCGCTTACTTAATAAGGTAATGGTAATGTCGACTTTCATGAATTGCTGCTGAGTTGATAGAAAGCATATCTTGAATGTGTAGATCATCATACGAATTCCACTAGTAAACTGTGGGCATTATCTGTTTGTTCCAGAATAACTTAATGCTGAGCCTCTTGATTTGATATGTGATCCTTGACAAATGTCCGGAGGCATCCATTGACGACCCGTGGAGCACAGCCATCACAAAATCTCTTAGCAAGATCAACCGCCTTTTGTATAGGAAAAACAGAAATAATTCAAGCTGGGAAAAAAATCCATTATGAAATATGTAAGAGGGATAGCTGACCTCATTTATAACAATCTGATGGCGTGTTCCTATCACTGTCATCTCAGCCATAGCTTGGTGTAGTATGCAAAGCTCCAAGATTTTTGCAGCGGGCTCATCCTGTAGTCTTTACTTCAGTAAAAGGCACGTGGAGAATTGAAACACGAGGAGTTGGATATAAAACATCCTTTATATTTTATTCAAATGTACCATTCAATCAACCGTGGGCATTGACTTCAGTTGAATACAGTTCTCGAAAAGCTGGCACTTTTGAAAAGATACTTCCGAAAGCGAGTGATAAGAGGAGTAAAAAAACTGAAGTATTTAAATATTTTGTTTAAAGATTAATATATAATAAAATCCATGTTGCTTGGGTTTGTCAATAAGAAAGATGCTGCTGAAGTTAAGAGGAAGCATTATTTCCATTAGACAAAGAACAATTAATGGATCACTAAAAATCAGAGTAAAAATCTGAAATATTCAAATAGTTTGTTTACAGATTAATAGATAATCAAATCCATGTTGCTAGGGATTGTCAATAAGAAAGATGCTGATGAATTTAAGAGGAAGCATTATTTCCATTAGACAGAACAATGGATGGATCACTAAAATTCAGATTGATTTCTCCCACGTTCAACCATGTTGACTGTCTAGGGTGGAGCATTGCGCTCGCCCTGGGCCAACCCATAACAGTCAGGACTGGGCCTGCCAAATATCCTCAGGTTGTAGGCCGGGTTGAGGCTCGGGTTTTTTTTGGTAAAACAACATCATGGCCCAAGGCCCGCGAGTTCAGGTCGGACTCAGCCCGCTCCCAAGTTGTTGGGCCAGTGGGTGTGCGGTGATGGGGGCTCCAAGGGGTGAGGGTTGAGTCTCCATCCCCGACAATAATCGAGGATTCGAGGCAGAGTTCATGAACAGACCGTGTAGCAACGAATTTGATCCAAGAGGATGCTTTGCAATTAATCTGCTAGGGAACGTATATGCTGTTAAGAAGACAAAATAAACTGCCAAGAAGCAGTCAATATTATGTGGATCGACAATGTATTGGCCGATGCATTCCTCCACAATGTTGGGATAGTTGAGGGAGTTGCAGAACTCGTTATGGGTTAAGTTGAGGGAGGGGATGTGTGTCCAGAGGTGCCTCCATCGTGTGGAGAGGAAGAAAGTAGTCACTCGTTGCTTGGTGGTGGGGAGGAAGGCGATGGTGTGGTGGGGGAGCTCATTCAGAAGGGCACTGTTGTGATCCTTGAGTTCATAACCTGTGTGCCACATGCAAAACCCAACTCACGGGTTGGCTAATAATAACGCGAGCACACGATAAACCCATATTATCTTATAATATCATGTGTCTAGGGGTATATACCCTCAATTTAATATGGTTTGAAATTCTCAAACCAAAGATTCGTCGACTCGAATCTGGTCGTTATACATTTAACAAGACAACAACCGGTTTATATAATGGGAGGGGAGCTGGCTAGGCCGGGTCATCCTAGGTTCCTGCAGGTTTGTTGGGAAAAGAATGAAAGATGTTTAATCCTGAGAACCCTATGCTCTCTAATATAGAGGAGAGACCTGCGGGTAAATTAGATAAGACAGACATAAGTAAAGATAAATAAAGGAATAGTACACCAAACATAAATATATCTCTACAATCCCCCTCAAGATGGAGCATAGATGTCAATCATGCTCAACTTGGATGAACACTTCTGAAAAGACCCTCTGAGCAAGCTTTGGTAAAGATATCGGTAGTCTGATCTCCTGAACTGACATGAGAGGTAGAAATAAAACCTTTCTGGATAATGTCTCATAGATAGTGATAGTCCAATATGTTTAGTTCTTTCATGAAATGCAGGGTTGTTAGCAATGAATAGAGCGGCATGGTTGTCACACTATAACCACATAGGAAGAGGAACATCTATATGTAAATATGCTAGTACTGCTTGAACCAACATCATTTCTGTGGTCGTTTGTGCCATGGCCCTATATTCAGATTCAACACTTGACCTAGCAACCACAGTTTGCTTCTTACTGTTCCAAGAAACAATAAATCCACCAACAAATACATCAAAGCTCGAAGTGGACTTTTTGTCCTTGGGACATCCCGCATAGTCTGCATCTGCACATGCTGAAATAGTAATATTTGATCCTTTCCTGAATTAACAATCATGCACCTAGAGATGACTTTAGGCATCTCAGTATCATATATACAACATTCGTGTGTGCTTGTCAAGGTTGCTCCATGAACTGACTTATCCGACTAACTACAAAGGAGATATCAAGTCTAGTGATAGTAACATAGAGAAGCTTTCCCGCCAATTCTCTATATCTTCTCCTGACTACCTCATATGCATCATAATCATATAATCTCATACCTGAACAGTAGTCCTGCACCTGGAGACGACTTTAGATATCTCAATATCATGTATATGGCATCCATATGTACTTGTCTGGGTTGTTCCATGAACTGACTCACCCGACTCACTGCAAAAAAGATATCAAGTCTAGTGATAGTAATATAGAGAAGCTTTCCCACCATCTCTCTATATCTTCACCTATCATCATCATATAACTTCATGATAGGATCCATAGGAATAGTCGAGGGTCGACACCCGATCATGCCCGTCTCAACAAGCATGTCTGTAATATACTTCCTTTGGGTCATCACAAGACCCTGCTCACTCCTAGCAAATTCCAACCCCAGGAAATATCATAGGGAGCCAAGATCCTTAGTAACAAATTGATGGCTCATAAATGCTATTTCCATCTTTATCCCCTGCATATCATCTCCGTAACAAGTATATCATCAACACACACCATGATAACAATAGTACCTCTGGGAGTCTTCTGAACAAACAAAGAATGATCTGCATTTGATCTTTGAACACTTGCCTTTCAATTAGGTTAGCTCCTGAAACCACGCCCGCATGCTTTGTTTTAGGCCATATATTGCCTTGTGAAGTCTACGTACAATCTGACTCTCCCACTCAGCAGCAAACCCCGGAGGCTGCTGCATGTAGGCTTCTTCCTGCAGATCCCCATACAAAAAGACATTCTTAACATCAAGCTGAAACAAGGGCCAATCACGTACCACAACAACTGAAAGGAGGACACGTAGAGTCGAGTGACGCACGACTGGAGAGAATGTGTCCATATAATCCACGTTGTATGTTTGAGTGAACCCTCACACCATTAGCCTTGCCTTGTAACGGTAAGGCTGCCATCTGCATGATATTTGACAGTAAATATCCATTTACAACTGACAACAGATGCTCCTGGGGGAGCAGAAACCAAGCTCCATGTACCCCGCGACTGCAGAGCAGCCATTTCCTCCTCCATGGCTGAACGCCAGCAACTAACCTTCAAGGCATCCTGATAAATCTGTGATATTTCCATGGTAGATAGGGACACAACAAACCTCTGAAAGTCCCCTGTGAGACGATGGAAGGAGACCTGTGAAGCAAGCAGATATGATGCACATGTACGCTTCTGCTTCCGTAAGGGAATAGGTACATTCAGATCATCGGAAACAGTACTCGTCGGTATATTAGTCTCATGCAAAGATCCCTACACTGACACATTTTCAGACCCATCGTTAGTAATATTATCTGGACAAACATGAGGCGTGCTGGATGATTGACGAGTACCATGAGCACGGACAGAACGACATGTATAGAATTTCGGTAAAAGTGAAACAGGTGGTTGTGGAGGAGGCGGTGGTGGTGGAATAACAGGAACTGGTATAGGAAAAGACGGACACAGAGGAGGAGTTGGCACATAAATCTCATCATTAGATGTAGATGAAGCCAACCTATCACCTGTAGGAGAGAAATACATCACAAACTCAAAAAATGTGACATCGGCACTGACATAATATTTCCTTCTCAAAGGGTCATAGCATCGGTAACCCTTCTGAGTCCGAGAGTACCCAAAAAACACACACTTGACAGCCCTAGGTGAGAGCTTGTCAAGTCCCGGAGACCGCTAGTGAACGAAAGCAACAAAGCCGAAGATACGAGGAGTAAGTGAGAATAATTCCTTATTAAGAAAAACAACGAAAAGAGGAACTTTCTCACCTAAGACAGAGGATGGCATACAATTCACCAGATAACATGTCATAAGGACTGCATCAACCCAAAAGAAATTGGGAGCACGACTCTGGATAAGTAGAGTCCGAGGGATATCAAGAAGACGACGGTGCTTTCTCTCTGCAACGCTATTCTGTTGAGACGTGTAAGCACAAGTTGTTTGATTGATAATGCCTCGAGACAAGAAAATCTGTGAAAGAGCATGAGTACAAAACTCTAAAGCATTATCTGTACGTACAAATTTCACAGTAGAAGAAAAAACATTCTGCACTTCATTTATAAGATTTTTGATCACATCCCCTGCTTCATATTTATTCTTCAACAAAAACACCCATGACAACCGAGAAAAGTCATCAACAATAACTAGGTAAAACCTGTGTCCCTGGTGATCAGGGACACGACTCGGACCCCAAATGTCAACATGAAATAATTTAAAAGGGGAGCTACTGCTCCGAGACTGATGACTAGAGAAAGCAGATCTGTGATGCTTTCCCAACTGACATGCTTCACATTGAAAAGAACCTGGTGAAATATGCGGCAAGATATGACGAATCTTTTGAAGAGAGAGGTGACCAAAGCGTAGATGCCATGTAAATGGAGAGACTGGTCCATTTGACTGAGAGGAGACGCCGGCATAGGGAGTTCGGACCAACCGATAAAGACCATCCTGCTCACAACCACAACCAATCACCCTGCCAGTAAGAATGTCCTGAAAAACAAGAGATGATGGTTCAAAAATAGCACGACAGTGCAAATCCTTCATAATCTGACTGATAGATAATAAATTCATCAAAATATCTGGAGCATGCAACACATTCTGTAGACGCATAGAAAGCATCAAACTAATATTCCCCTGTCCAATGATGGGAGAATGGGTCCCATCTACTATCACTACAGATCGTCCCGGTGGAACCTCCCTGTAGGATGTAAGTTTATCTTTGTCTCGGCAAAGATGATACGCCACGCCGGAGTCCATAATCCATTCTGAAACGTCAGATCCATGACAGGAAGTAAAGGTATAAGCACTACCTGAGGTGCTAGCAGTGGCTGATGTACTGGCAGAGGCTGAAGCAGCTATGTTCGAGTTGCCTCCTGGAGATTCTGTAGAGACATGAGACATAATATCTCGCAATCTGGCAACAAGTTCCTCAAACCTCTGGTCTGAAGCAGATGCTGGTGGAGATGAAACGTGCTTGGCTACACGCACCGATGCCGGAAAACCATGCTTAGAATAGCATGTATCCTCTGTGTAACCTGGCGATGATAGAAGGTGCATGGCTAACGGATGCGGCCGCCTCTGCCACGAGGTCCACGACCACAAGACGAAGAAGAGGATCCTTTGCCTCGGGAGGTTGCCATCGCCGAAGGAGGCTGAGTAGTAGCAACAGACGGGACTGTAATTTGGCTAAGCCTGCGATATACTTCCTCCATTGGAGGAATAGTAGCATCTGCAAGAATCTGCGATCGAGCAACATCATATTCAGGATCGAGTTTCACGAGTAAACCCCCACCATGGTAGCATTCCGAAAAGTCTTCTGCTGCTCGAGAGTCGCCGTAAGGGGAATGATGCTATAGAGCTTCTCAAACATCCCTCGTAAAGATGTATCCAATGAATAAAGAGGTCGTCCATTCTGCTTGACAGTAAATATGTGATGCTGCAGTTGAAGGATCTTGGTCTCGTTTCACACCTGCGAGTATGTTGCTGCAAGGATGTCCCACATCGCCTTAGTAGTGGGCTAATGGAGTACATCATTAGCAATCTCCAACGTCAGTGTACCTAAAAGCCAGACTTTGGCCTACGAATCATCAGCCTCCTAGGAGGCATAAACCCCACTTTTCTCTGTCGGCTCGTCTTCTGTAAGAATGTGCTTCTTACCATTTGACTTCATGAGACTCATGAACTGCATAGCCCATAGCTCATTGTTCGTCCCATCCATCTTGACAATGGGCGATGGACCTTTGAAAGCGCCTATGGAGGGCATATCAACCTTGTTTTCTGACATTATGCCGGAGATATAGAACTAGGGTTTGTAGACCAAGGAACGAATGTCTACATAAACATCCGAGAATTTGAGTGCATATGTAGACCTATGCACTCAAACCCATAGGCGACAACAAGAGAAGAGAGGAAGGGGGGGAGAGAGAGTTGGTGGTGGTGTGCACATATGACTGAGGACCCAGAATCTGAACGTTGAATCTGAAATCTAAAGAACTATAGAGACTGAAAATTTGGCTGGCCTAGAATCTGGCATCTGAATCTGGAGAATTTGATAATATGGCATGTAACTCTATACGATACTCAATACTGCCCTTTCTCCCATACTTGTCGGAACACAATGACGTCGATCAAGTTGGGAGAATACAAGAGAATGCGAGGAGTAAAACAATCTCAAATGATTTTTTTTTCGTGGCTTTTTTTAAGAAGAGGGAGGAGCATTTAATTACTTATAAGAATGGATCAACTAGAACACAGATAGATTACTTTGCGTTGAGAAGAAGAGATCGGTTGTGTTGCAAAGATTGCAAAGTAATCCCTGGAGAGAGTTTGACAACCCAACATCGCTTGTTAGTCTTGGATTTACAAATAAAAGGGTTGGTAAAGAAAATGAAGGTTCCTAAGATCACTAGAACTAGGTGGTGGAATCTTCCGCTGAAGTAATCAAGCTTCAGGGAGAAGGTTTTAGAAGACTTATCTTGGGATTGTAGCGGTAGTGCAAACGAGATGTGGGAGGCAGTAGCATCTTGTATCCGAAAGGTAGCCAAAGAGATGCTAGGCGAGTCAAAAGGAGGAGCTCCGGGTCAAAAGGAGGCTTGGTGGTGGAGTGAAGAGGTGCAAGAGAAGCTAAAAATTAAAATAGCTTGCTTTAAAGCTATGTCTAAGGATAGAACAGAGGAAACTGTCACAGACTATAAAATAGCGAAGAACGAAGCAAAGAAGGCTGTAAGCGAAGCTAAGTCAAAAGCTTATGAAGTTTTGTATAAAAATCTCAACTCTAAGGAGGGCCAGAAGGATATATTCAGGTTGGCCAAAGCGAGAAAAAGAAAGACCAAAGACCTTTCTCAAGTGAGATGCATTAAGGACGAGGGAAATCATGTGTTTGTTACTCAGAAGGATATAGAGACTAGATGGGAGCAGTACTTCCATAAACTTTTCATTGGAGAAGGAAATAGAGAGATCACTTTGGGTGATCTAGCTAGTAGTGAAAGTTACTTGAATCGTGCATGCTATAGACGAATACAAAGAAAAGAAGTAGAGGAGGCTTTGAAGGTTATGAGACCTGGGAAAGGTGTTGGACCGGATGACATCCCTGTAGAAGTATGGAAAGTTTTAGGTGAGCGTGGTTCGACTTGGCTTAGAAATCTATTCAATGTTATTTGGCGAAGCAAGAAAATGCCTGAAGATTGGAGGAGGAGTATCATGGTGCCTCTTTATAAGAACAAAAGAGACATTCAAAACTGTTCAAATTACAGAGGTATCAAGCTGATGAGTCACACTATGAAAATTTGGGAACGTGTGATCGAAAGAAGGTTGAGGCAAGTTTCCCAAGTAAAAGAAAACCAATTCGGATTCATGCCAGGTCGCTCAACTATTGAAGTCATCCATTTGCTGAGGAGAACAATGGAGATTTATAGAGCTAAAAGGAAGAATCTCCATATGATCTTTATTGATTTGGAGAAGGCTTATGATTCCGTCCCACGAGAGATACTGTGGAGAGTTTTGGAGAAGAGACAAGTACATGTCCTATACATTAATCTCATAAAGGATATGTATGATAGGGCTTATCTTGTGTAAGGACCCCGACGGGGAAGACTAACTATTTTGATATCAACATTGGTTTACATCAAGGTTCAGCTTTGAGTCCATTTCTTTTTACTTTGATTATGGACGAGTTGACAAGTCACATTCAGGATGAGTTACCTTGGTGTATGTTATTTGCTGATGATATTGTGTTGATTGACGAGACTAGAGATGGAGTAAACGAGAAGCTTGAGGTTTGGAGACATGCATTGGAGACTAAAGGTTTTCGTATAAGTAGGGCTAAGACGGAATATATGGAATGCACCTTTGATGGAAGCAATGGTGAAGGAATCGAGGTGAAGATTGGTGACGATAACATTCAGAAGAGAGATTCTTTTAGATATTTGGGATATATTTTGCAACATGATGGGGAAATTGATGGAGATGTTACTAATAGAATAAATGCATGCTGGCTAAAGTGGAGAGGAGCCTCCGCTGTTCTCTGTGATAAGAAAATTCCTTTAAAAATTAAAGGAAAGTTTTACAAAGCAGCCGTGAGACCTGCTATGCTTTATGGTTCTGAATGTTGGCCTATGAACCATAGACATGTGCAGAGAATGGCTGTAGCAGAAATGAAAATGCTAAGATGGATGTGTGGACATACACGTAAAGATCGGATTTGGAATGATGCAATCAGAAAGAAAGTTGGTGTAGCTCCGATCGAGGATAAGATGCGAGAAAACCGCTTAAGATGGTTTGGTCATTTGCAAAGAAGGTCAACTGATGCACCGATTAGGAGATGTGAGTATTGGGATGTTGAGCCGGTTAAGAGAGGGCGAGGATGGCCCAAGAAGTGTTGGAAAGAGACTATACGAAGGGATCTTAGTTTTTTGGATATAAGTCCGAGATTGACCCAAGATAGATCTGAATGGAGGCGAAGAATCCATGTAGCCGACCCTACTTAATTGTGGGAAAAGGCTTTGTTGTTGTACATATATAGGGGGCCTTCCAATATGACAGGATCCTTCTATCTCGAAGGAAAACAATTTGATCATTAGATCTACTTTCAACAGATGTGATCAAAACCACTTCATTATACAAAACCAGATTTGCAATAACCGCCCATTTCTAATTTTTAGGGAGGTCAAATACAGAAATTTTGAGGAAAGCAGAAGGTGCGATCATGTTAAAATGTTATATCATCGAGGAGTTTTTGTGTACAAAAGAAGGTACATATTGTTGGAATCTGAGAAGCAGAAGCGTAATCGATAAACAAAATGATAAACATCAAGAACAAAAAGATTTATGTAGAACCCTACTCCCTAAGGAGCGGGACGAAACCACGGGAGAAGCCCTCAAAGGGGCGGATATTCTATTTGAATTTCTCGATGAGTACAGGGGTATAGGGCTCCTTATATAGCCTCACAGACAGGCTGGAGTCCCACCGTTCATCCATGTGGGACTAAACATGAGTGGGGTAATTAGATCTTGGTGAGATCCAATTACCCACCTATTACATTCTCTAACACTCCCCCTCAAGCTGGAGCTGAGAAAGCTACAACTTGCAACAAAAAGAAAGTATACAACACATCTTCACACGATACATCACAAGAACACATGTCCGCTGCTGGTAGAGGACCACGCACGAGGACAGGTCTGCGGCTTTCAGGTCATCAGAACATATCTCTGTCATGCATGTAGGACCGCTGCGATATCAGGTCACCGGAACATATCTCTGTCGTGCCTGGAGAAGAATCGTTGCAGAAGAAGTTCAGCGCGGGGAACTGATCGGGTCGTAAAAGTAGAAGTATACGCCTCGACGAAGAAGTTGATGCTCGGTGAAAACGGATGGTCTGTAAAAAGCTGGAGTGATAGTCTGTCAGTCGTGGACGTGCAGATGCCCTGAAGAATATAGCTCAGATTCCCCGTTTCTCCCATACTTGATAGAATAGGAGCATTGATCAAGTTGGGAGAAACCAAAACATGCATTTTTTGCATCATTTTTTTTAAGTTTTCTTCATTTTTTAAGCCGTTCAACCTTTTTTCTTATACGGCTTTTCTTTTCTTTTGCATTTTTTTGCAAATGTGCATACAACTTTTGAATTGTACGCGCCTTTTCTTTATAAAACACATTTTCTTTTCACATTCCCTCTCTCTTTTTTTTGAAACTGCTCTCCTTTTTTCTTCTTTTTTTTATTTTAAAATTCAGGCCTTTCCTTTTTTTTAATAAACCAGGCCTCACTTCATTTTTTTAACTGCTCTCTCTCCTTTTTTTTCACTTGGGCCATTACAAGCCCATTTGGGCGACTAAACATAGGGTTTCCAACATGGAAACCCTCAATCGCACGCCCATTTCAATACAACAGGGTGTCGCATATGCTTAAGGCGCCAAGGGGAGCGGAGGAAGCCAAAGGGGTGCGGCCTGGGCGATCGTCGATGCTGGAGATTCTCGAAAGTCCTACGCGCGCTGCCAGTTGCTTGGAAACTTGGAGTGGGCGGCGCGATGATCAGGAGTTGGAGAGGAGGTTGCCGCCAGTAGGCCTGCGATAGGCTGCTCACGGCGATCTGGTGCAGCCTGCAAGGAGAAACTTCCTCTGCCTGAAGGTGATGCTGGGGTGTGGCGTCGCCGCTGGAAGCTAGGGGAAGGCGCTCGCCGCCTGAAGATCGGATCTGCGCCAAGTTGCTGGAGCATGGTCGCGCGAGGAGGAAGCGCCTCCTGTGCATGCGAAGTCGGCGCCGCCAAGGAGATGCGGCGAGACTGCCGCCTGTAGCCGCGAGGCGTCCCTATGAGAGGGCTGGAGATGTCACCGCGGCTGAATTGCTGCACCCGATCGCCTACGAGCCCAGTAAGAGCCGATCTGGAGGATTTGCATGCGGGACAGGATCTAGGGTTTCTCCAGAAACCCTAGAACTTCTCAAACACGCCGCCTGGTGCCATTGCCTCCTGTAGAGGCTGGTGAAGGGTCATTGAGGAGATGCTAGGCTTCGCCTGCAGCCATTGCCTTCCTTTGAAGAGAAGCGGCTGTACCTGGAGCCACTAGCCAGAAACAGGGATTTGGAGAACCAACTCGGTCGAGATTAGGGTTCTAAAAGAACCCTAGAACTTATTGAACAAAAAATAAATCTGGCCTCAATTCTCAAAAAAATCAAGAAATCAACCGAGAATCGAATCTGCTCTGATACCATGTTGGAATCTGAGAAGCGGAAGCAGAATCGATAAACAAAATGATAAACATCAAGAACACAAAGATTTACGTGGAACCCTACTCCCTAAGGAGCGGGATGAAATCATGGAGAAGCACTCAAAGGGGCGGATATTCTATTAGAATTTCTCAATGAGTACAGGGGGTGTGGGGCACCTTATATAGCCTCACAGACAGGCCGAAGTCCCACCGCTCATCGATGTGGGACTAAACATGAGTGGGGTAATTGGATCTTGGTGAGATCCAATTACCCACCAATTACATTCTCTAACACATATTATACAAACTCAAAAACTAAAATACAAAACAAAAATAATTTTAAGTTAATTAGTATTGTATTATACAAATATAAATATTCACGTATCTCTCCGCCCCTATTTTTAGGGAGGGTTGTTATGGAAAATTCAATCGAACGTATTATACAAATATAAATTATTCGTATATCTCTCCGTTGCAGATTTGCAATAACTACTCGTTCCTAATTTTTAGGGATGTCAAATATGAAAATTTTGAGGAAATAGGAAGACGCAATCATGTTAACTTGTTATATCCTTGAGGGATTTTAGTGTACGAAAGAAGGTACATATTATACAAACTCAAGAAACTAAAATACAAAACAAAAACTAATTTCCAGTTAATTAGTATTGTATTATACAAATATAAATATTCACACTCCGTACATATTTTTAGGGAGGGTTGTTATGGAAATTTCTGTAACATCCGAATCCGCACAAAACCAAACTCGACCTGATTTCGGTACGATGAACCCAATAAAGTTGTCGGTCAATACCAAACAACCTAAAACGATCAATTGATTGTGAATCAAAAGTTGTTCAGGTAAAATCAACCAAAAATCAGTCGCTTCGAAATGCGTGCCGCAAAAAAACCGCGACGCAAATTCGAAAACCGCAAAACGAACCGAGACCGTCATTAGATCCGATTCGACGATACAAGACCAATGGAATCGACCGTTTGTCAATCGGAGGTTGTTTAATATTTTAAATTACAAAATTTAATCTCAAACAAAAACCGTATCCGAAAATTTCGGGTATTCAAAACCCGATCGGAAGTATGCCAATATTATACTCATATTGATCGTCGTCCAGAGACGATCAATTAGAGATATTGCGCGTCAAAATCCGAAGCCCGAGGCGCATATACGGTCAACTTTAACTATGTCAAATAAACATAGTTTTTGATTTTAAAAAAAATCAATCAAAATTAATTCTGTTACAGTCAGTCAATTTTAGTTTTAAATATATATATATATATACATATATAATTTCTAATTTCTAATGTATACACGTACATGCTTTGGGCAGCAATCGCTTTATTCTCTCTCATTTCCATTTGGCCCTAATTTCTTCCATTTGGCAACACAATAGACCATGTGCTCTCCTTATTAATACCAATTCTCCTCTCCCTTTTGCCCTCACTTTTCCTCACCATTTCCAACGGACGGGTTCTTCTTCCCCCCTTTCTCTTCTCCAGCCTTTTTCCTCTCTTACTGCAGAAATAGTAGATGCACCTCTTGCTGGAGTTGCTGTACAACAGCTAATAAATCTACTGCAGCAACCTCCTGGGAGTCCTAGTTAGAGTTGCTCCTCTTCCAAGGAGCTACTGCTCTTTTTCCTTCCAGGAAATTGCTGGAATCTCAAGATTCAACCACTTGTAGCATGCAATTTCCATCTCCAAACCATGAAAATCTAAGGTACCTCCTTCTCCATCCTTATTGCTGCCATGCATGTGTTTTATACACATTATAGATCAAATGTTGAGTGAAGGCTTTCCTCATTCCTTTTGGATATTGTTAGATTTCTACCTTGATGTACCTAGTAGTAGTTTTGGGTATCCATATTTTTCTTACTGTTAAAAAAACCATATCTAAAATTATTCTCCTAGCCTGTACGAATAATCAAAATAACTAAATAAAATCAACAAGTTTCTATAGTTTTCTTTTCTTTTTTTTACTATTCGTTAGAAAACCTTCAGACTTTGGTTTCAAAATCATTCAAAATCATGGTTGGACTGTATGTGAAAGGATTTAGAACACATTAGGAGATTCAAAGAGCATCATCATAAGGTAAACTTCTGAACCAACAACCAACCAATTATAAAAGACTGAAACTGTAAATATTACCAGTATAACTGCACTATAATTATATGTGCCAATAGAGTAGAAATGGTGATATAGGACATTATAACAATGACATGAGAAGGCATAATAGAGGAGAGTAGTGGTACATGATACAATGCAAATATTGTGTTCTTGTACAATAAGGCAAAATTCTGCTATAATTCTCTATTAAAATAATAAATAATTCATTCATACATGGTTTATGGACATCATCTTGGACAAATGATATGGAATATCTTTCTCTAAGATGAACAAAAACTATACTAAGGAGATTATATATTAATTCCATGGTTCATTCTTATTAACACCCTACAAGCATGTAGCTGAAATTCATAAATTCATAAACCTCTTGTATCTTCTTTTCTGGTTGATGAAATTCAATCAAAACTAAATATGATGTATTAAGGTTAAGTATGGATATTTATTCAAATTCTACATTATCAATAATCATATGATTATGATATGAATACCTTGATATGGGAGAGTTGGTCACTGGATTTGGAACTAAGTACAAAATTTACTGATGTGGGGACAACATGGGGGTTTTGGTGGTGGAATCTTGTTATTATTATCCATACTATGGGGTTAACAGAAGTCTCAATTTTAATATGTTTATATTATACCATTTAAATAACTGACTATATCGATATGTACTAAATAAATTAATCATATGATGACCCTGCTTGACAAATTCAGATATACTACCATTATTTATATCATTATCAACATATGTTGAAATCTCTGTCCCCAACAAGAGTACATAAGCGAGGAGGTTTATGTTATAAGGAAAGCCCATAAGATTATCATCCTACAGTGTCCTCAACTAAAATATAAAATATGTGGACTTAACTTAAAAATGTGAGGTACCCTAGTCGATACATGTTTATCTATAGAAGAGGGTGAAGTATTCTAATTAGGGCTTCGTCAACAGTTTCTTAGAATACCATGAACCATCGCTCAATAGTGAGAGCATCACTAAAAATGAATGCAATTAATTTCGTCGATTCAATTAAGATCATCCTTTTAGCATATTCTACTAATCATTATTGAGAAGAAATATTATGAGATACCTAGATCTGTTAAGTTGACCACAGAAAGGGATAAGAAAGATTGAGAATCAAATAAGTATGTTAGTGAATCAGTATGACAAATAATGTATCGATCATGGTGAACCTTACACATGACCGTGCGAGGGTGCGGTGACCCTCAACCGGGCGGAAGATAGGAAGCCCAGTTAGGGCAGCGGCCGCCAAGTGCGCGGGTCTAGGATCCCAGTCCCTTTTCGGTTTTTACGCGAGTTCGCAGTGTTTTTATGCCTCGTTGGGATCCCGACTTTAGACCAGTTCCGCTGACCCTTTGTTTTAGGATACCCAGGCGGGGGATCCTCGGTTTTAGTTTTTCGTACGAGCCCGGTTGCCCGTTACCGGTCGGGCTGTTTCTAGAGCGACTTTTCCGGAGAGTCTCTCTCACCTGTCTCAGTGGCGTAGTTTGGGAGTAGACCTATCCTTCTATTGGACCGCACTTCCAACTAGAGGGCGAGACGGAAGAGCCATTTGCAGGCTACCTCACCGCTTGAGTTTTACTTTCGCTAACAGACTTGGCGATTCTACATCCAGATCATCCATATCTACATCTACATCTACATCATCAAGAGTTACATCTAAGAGAGCTACCGTAAAGGTTTGGAGAAAATTACAATTAAAATTGAAATGATTAGAAGTGAATATAATCTGATTCAAAATCCCTATAAGTTAGTGGATGTGTTGGGAACTTAGTTAGGATGCATTACCCAACACTGCATGCCTACGGAGGCACCCCAACCCTAAGGTACTTTTAATACCTTAGAGTCATAGTGTGATGTTACACACAAACCAAGACCACAGACTATCCACTAACTTAAAAGAGTAAATAGAATTAAGAATCAAATCAATCATCACCAAATCATTCCATTGCCAAAAACCATGACATCTCGATAACCAGAAAATAGCATCTACATGCGCCATCAACTATATATATATAAGATCCATGACATGATCTCCAAGACCCAAAATTATGATCTTTAAAACGCAGGAAATCATTATATGTTTAGGGTTTGTTATCTAAACTTTATATAAATATATATGGGAAGAATGGGAAAAAAGGGTGAACAGGTGAACTACATACCAAACAGTTGGAAACCATTCTCTACGCAGGTAGTGGTAGATTTTTCACCATATATACCTTTCTACTTGCTTGCTTTTGAAAATAATTAAATGCATGTTATTTTTATAAGTTTTTGGGAGGTACCGGCAACCGCTGACGCCTCTTCTTTCCTAAACATGTTTTGGCAGGCAAAAGGCCTGCTGATCAATAGCTATTGATGCTTCCAGGAGACAGGGTATACACCAGGCGGTATGGTTTATTTTGTCTCAGTTTTTGGTTGGTTGATTATGTATAATGCTTCTCTTCTGTTCAGTCAGATTGTTTTGGGATATTTTATGTACTAGCAGACACAGTACATGATGTAAAATTATGTGGAAATTAATGAAATGAAATTTTGATGCCATTTGTCTCCTAATAGCTTGTGGTTATGATAGTGGATGTGAATGTCATGTGGAAATATAGCCAAGCGAAAAATTTCCCCGTTTTTCTGTAACTTGTGCGAATCTTATGTGAATAAAATGCCGTGAAAGTAGCGTAAACGGGTACCCGGATCCTAAGGGGTTCACATTTTGGTATCAGAGCAGTGGTACCCTGATACGCACATTCACAGTATTTCAATTCTGATCGCATTAAGTTCTCGGATAACGGCAGTCTTCCGATTTGTCATGAGTCCGAGAAGGGAAATATGACATTCAGATTCAATCACCACAGATGTCACCAATTTCATTAATTTTCATATTATATCCCAAGAAGAGAAAAAGCAGATAGGATAAGTTTCTACAAGTGACATTTTTATGACTAAAAATGGTTCTCATGCAGAGCCATGTCATCCTGACCAGACCAGGAGATGACTAACCAACTAGCACACATACTGACTACTCTTATCGACCTTCCCATGTTCTATTTAATTCTGGTGTGACGCATTCTTTTCTTTCTTTGAGACTACTAGTTTCTTTAAGTAGAGTCGCAGAGACTCTCTTCTCCATATCACATCCGAGTTGACTACTAGTTTCTCTAGGTAGAGTCGCAGAGACTCTCTCTTCCCTATATCATATCCGAGGGCCAGGTGGCCAATTGTTTATCATTTCCCTGATAGTCAGGCACTTGCCCGTACTGATTGGCGGTCACGAGATGATCGCAGATGGTCTATTTCTACAGCTTGATGAGTTCGACTTGATTTTGGGTATGGATTGGTTATCTGCTCATCATGCACTTGTTGATTGCTTTAGGAAGACAGTTGTCCTCAGGATTCCAGATTTACCTGAGTTCACCTTTGAGGGTACTATACCCGACTCCACCATGGAGTACATTTCGATATTGCAAGCTCAGCGACTTGTTGACCAGGGTTGCGATTCATATCTTGCATTTGTTCGGGAGGTATCTGATCAGGAGCCGATGACACAGGACATCCGAGTAGTATCAAAATACCCAGATGTGTTTCCTGATGAGCTACCAGGATTACCTCCTGAGAGAGAGATTGAGTTCGAGATCACATTGCTGCCAGATACACAACCGATCTCTATGGCACCATATCGCATGGCACCAGCCGAGTTGAGGGAGCTAAAGGTGCAGTTACAGGAGTTACTTGACTTGGGATTCGTGAGGCCGAGCACTTCACCTTGGGGTGCTCCGGTTTTATTTGTCAAGAAGAAGGATGGATCCATGAGATTATGCATCGATTACAGGCAGCTGAACAAGAGAACGGTGAAGAACCGATATCCTTTGCCACGCATCGATGATTTGTTTGACTTTGACCGGCTCCAGGGATCTTCGGTATTCTCGAAGATCGACCTTCGATCAGGCTACCATCAATTGAGGATTAGAGAGTTTGATATTTTGAAGACCGCTTTCAGGACTCGCTATGGACATTACGAGTTTGTGGTGATGCCGTTTGGGCTCACCAATGCACCTGCGGCTTTCATGGATATGATAGACAGGATTTTCCGTCCGTACTTGGATAACTTTGTAGTGGTGTTCATTGATGATGTGCTCATATACTCACGGAATGAATGGGATCATGCGAATGATCTACAGATTGTCTTAGATACATTGCGGGAGCACAAGTTATATGCCAAGTTAAGCAAGTGTGAGTTCTGGTTATCCCAGGTCTCATTTCTCGGGCATATCATTTCTGGAGCAGGCATCGCAGTTGATCTCACGAAGATTGAGGCAGTCATATCTTGGGAGCAGCCCAAGACTGTCACGCAGATTCGTAGCTTCCTTGAACTAGCAGGTTATTATAGACGCTTCGTCGACGGATTTTCATGCATTGTTCGCCCTCTGACATAACTGACGCAGAAGGGAGTCCCATTTATTTGGGACGATTCATGTGAGTAGGCCTTCCGGACACTGAAGGAGAGATTGACTACAGCGCCCATTCTTGCTCTTCCTTCAGGCACTCAGGATTATACAGTCTACACAGATGCATCTGGAGAAGGTCTAGGAGCAGTGTTGATGCAGAGAGGACAGGTGATTGCTTATGCATCACGACAGTTGAGACCGCACGAGCGGAACTACCCCACACATGACTTGGAGTTGGCGGCAGTTGTCTTCGCCTTGAAGATCTGGCGCCACTATCTACATGGGGTGAATTTCGAGATCTTCACAGACCACAAGAGTCTGAAGTACATCTTTGATCAGAAGGAGTTGAACATGAGACAACGCAGATGGCTCGAGCTACTGAAGGATTATGATTGCACGATCTCTTACCATCCCGGTAAGGGAAACGTGGCAGCCGATGCACTTAGCAGGAGAGCACATGCAGAGGGTACGGCGAACTGGCTATACACGTGGGATATGCTTGCATCTTTGACCGATTGACATCCTCAGGAGAGCGCATCCATTTCTACTGGCGTACCTCCATGATACAATAGTCGTTCGGATCGTATTGTAGAGGGACAAAAGACAGATACTTGGATCCGAGATAGATACATGCGCGCCATCAAGGATGAATTTGATGATTTTTTGTGATGGAGTCTATTTTATGGAAGGCGGGACGGGTCGTTGTACCCAATGACGAGCAGCTTCGCATAGACATACTTGATGAGGCACACAGTTCACGGTTATCTATCCATCCAGGTAGCACGAAGATGTACCGTGATTTGCGTCGATATTTCTGGTGGGATGGGATGAAGCGCGATGTGGCGCAACACGTCAGCAGATGTATGACCTCTCAGATGGTCAAGGCTAAGCACAGAAGACCACCAGGACTACTACAGTCTCTCCCTATTCCTGAGTGAAAGTGGGAGAGCATTTCTATGTATTTATCACAGGTCTGCCGAAGACACTAGATGGCCATGATTCCATTTGGATCGTTATTGATAGATTGACCAAGTCAGCCCATTTCATACCTGTCAACACGACTTACACTCAATCCAGATTGGCCAAGCTCTATGTGCAGAATATTATTAGGCTACATGGTATACCACAAGAAGTGGTATCTGACAGGGATTCGAGGTTTACTTCTCATTATTGGCATCAGTTCATGTCAGCACTATAGACAGAGCTGAAGATGAGTTCTGCATATCATCCGCAGACAGATGGGCAGAGTGAGCGTACCATTCAGACATTAGAGGATTTGCTCCGTGCTTGCACTTTTAGAGTGGAAAGGGTACTGGAAGGATCATTTGCCTCCGGTGGAATTCACGTACAACAACAACTATCACTCCAGTATTGGCATGGCACCATTCGAAGCCCTATACAGGCGGAGATGTCTCACACCTCTCAGTTGGCGCGAGGTAGATGGCCATGCTCTCTACTCCGTATATCTCCTGGAGGAGACTGCGAGGGCTGTTGATCTTGTGAAACGGAGGCTTCTGACGGCACAGAGTCGCCAGAAGAGCTATGCAGACCGCCGGAGAAGAGATTTGGAGTTTCAGGTATTTAATCTTCTTCTCTTTCCTTTATTTCAAAATTTACTTAATCTCATATTAATGACATTCCTTTCAATTATAGGTTGGAGATTGGGTATTTCTCCGTGTATCTCCCATGAAGGAAGTGCAGAGATTCGGTGTTCGTGGCAAGTTGGCGCCACGATATGTTGGACCTTTTGAGATTCTGGCTCGTGTAGGAAGGTTGCATACCGAGTAGCCCTTCCTCCACATATATAAGCTATTCATGATGTCTTCCATGTATCCAACCTGAGGAACTTTGTGCACGACCCTCGACACGTCATCAGTTACGAGACTCTTGACATAGAGCCTGACTTGACCTATGAGGAGAGGCCATTCCAGATTTTGACCGTGCTGTGAAGAAGCTTCGCAGCAAAGAGATTTCATTGGTCAAAGTTATGTGGCACCGTCACAGAGTAGAAGAGGCGACATGGGAAACCGAAGCCGACATGCGGGCAAAATACCCACAACTTTTCTGAGGTAAAAACCAAAACAAGCTTTTATATATATGTTAAAATATATGGCTTGTTTTCCCTTTGAGGTTTTTATGGGTTCAAAACCCTTTGAGGTTTTATGGCCATATGAAAAACAAAACACCTAATGACCTTAACTCGAGTCTCGAGGACGAGACTCCCTTTGAGGTTTTTATAATTGTAACATCCGAATCCGCGCAAACCCAAACTCGACCCGATTTGGGTCCGATGAACTCAATAAAGTTGTCGGTCAATACCAAACAACCTAAAACGATCAATTGATTGTGAATCAAAAGTTGTTCAGGTAAAACCGACCAAAAATTAGTCGCTTCGAAATGCGTGCCGCGAAAAAACCGCGACGCAAATTCGAAAATCGCAAAACGAATCAAGACCGTCATTAGATCCGATTCGACGATACAAGACCAACGGAATCGACCGTTCGTCAATCGAAGGTTGTTTGATATTTTAAATTACAAAATTTAATCTCAAACAAAAACCGTATCCGAAAATTTCGGATATTCAAAACCTGATCGGAAGTATGCCAATATTATACTCATATTGATCGTCGTACATAGACGATCAATTAGAGATATTGCGCATCAAAATCCGAGGCCCGAGGCGCATATACAGTCAACTTTAACTATGTCAAATAAACAGTTTTTTATTTTAAAAAAATTCAATCAAAATTAATTCAGTCAATTTTAGTTTTAAATATATATATATACATATATAATTTCTATAATATATACACGACAGGTTTTGGGCAGCAATCACTTTATTCTCTCTCATATCCATTTGGCCCTAATTTCTTCCATTTGGCAACATAATAGACTATGTACTCTCCTTATTAATACCAATTCTCCTCTCCCTTTTGCCCTCACTTTTCCTCACCATTTCCAACGGAGGGGTTCTTCTTCCCCCCTTTCTCTTCTCCAGCCTTTTTCCTCTCTTACTGCAGAAATAGTAGATGCACCTCTTGCTGGAGCTGCTGTACAACAACCAATAAATCTACTGCAGCAACCTCCTGGGAGTCCTGTTAGAGCTGCTCCTCTTCCAAGGAGCTACTGCTCTTTTTCCTTCCAGGAAATTGCTGGAATCTCAAGATTCAACCACTTGTAACATGCAATTTCCATCTCCAAACCATGAAAATCTAAGGTACCTCCTTCTCCATCCTTATCGCTGCCATGCATGTGTTTTATACACATTATAGATCAAATGTTGAGTGAAGGCTTTCCTCATTCCTTTTGGATATTGTTAGATTTCTACCTTGATGTACCTAGTAGTAGTTTTGGGTATCCATATTTTTCTTACTGTTAAAAAAAACAGTATCTAAAATTATTCTCCTAGCCTGTACGAATAATCAAAATAACTAAATAAAATCAACAAATCTCCATAGTTTTCTTTTCTTTTTTTTACTATTCGTTAGAAAACCTTCAGACTTTGGTTTCAAAATCATTAGTTTCAAAATCATTCAAAATCATGGCTGGACTGTATGTGAAAGGATTTAGAACACATTAGGAGATTCAAATAGTATCATCATAAGGTAAACTTCTGAACCAACAACCAACCAATTATAAAAGACTGAAACTGTAAACATTACCAGTATAGCTGTACTATAATTATATGTGCCAATAGAGTAGAAATGGTGATATAGGACATTATAACAATGACATGAGAAGGCATAATAGAGGAGAGTAGTGGTACATGATACAATGCAAATATTGTGTTCTTGTACAGTAAAGCAAAATCCTGCTATAATTCTCTATTAAAATAATAAATAATTCATTCATACATGGTTTATGAACATCATCTTGGACCAATGATATGGAATATCTTTCTCTAAGATGAACAGAAACTATCCTAAGGAGATTATATATTAATTCAATGGTTCATTCTTATTAACACCCTACAAGCATGTAACTGAAATTCATAAATTCATAAACCCCTTGTATCTTCTTTTCTGGTTGATGAAATTCAATCAAAACTAAATATGATGTATTAAGGTTAAGTATGGATATCTATTCAAATTCTACATTATCAATAATCATATGATTATGATATGAATACCTAGATATGGGAGAGTTGGTCACTGGATTTGGAACTAAGTACAAAATTTACTGATGTGGGGACAACATGGGGGTTTTGGTGGTGGAATCTTGTTATTATTGTGCATACTATAGGGTTAACAGAAGTCTCAATTTAATATGTTTATATTATACCATTTAAATAACTGACTATATCGATATGTACTAAATAAATTAATCGTATGATGACCCTGCTTGATAAATTCAGATATACTACTATTATTTATATCATTATCAACATATGTTGAAATCTCTGTCCCCAACAAGAGTACATAAGCGAGGAGGTTTATGTTAAAAGGAAAGCCCATAAGATTATCATCCTACAGTGTCCTCAACTAAAATATAAAATATGTGGACTTAACTTAAAAATGTGAGGTACCCTAGTTGATACATGTTTATCTATAGAAGAGGGTGAAGTATTCTAATTGGGGCTTCGTCAACAGTTTCTTAGAATACCATGAACCATCTCTCAATAGTAAGAGCATCACTAAAAATGAATGCAATTAATTTCGTCGATTAAATTAAGATCATCCTTTTAGCATATTCTACTAATTATTATTGAGAAGAAATATTATGAGATACCTAGATATGTTAAGTTGACCACAGAAAGGGATAAGAAAGATTGAGAATCAAATAAGTATGTTGGTGAACCAGTATGACAAATAATGTGCCGATCATGGTGAACCTTACACATGACCGTGCGAGGGTGCGGTCTTGGCGAAGATAGGAAGCCCAGTTAGGGCAACAGCTGCCAAGTGCGCGGGTCTAGGATCCCAGTCCCTTTTCGGTTTTTACGCGAGCTCGCAGTGTTTTTACGCCTTGTTGGGATCCCGACTTTAGACCAGTTCCGGTGACCCTTTGTTTTAGGATACCCAGCCGGGGGATCCTCGGTTTTAGTTTTTCGTACGAGATCGGTTGCCCGTTACCGGTCGGGCTGTTTCTAGAGCGACTTTTCCGGAGAGTCTCTCTCACCTGTCTCAGTGGCGTAGTTTGGGAGTAGACCTATCCCTCTATTGGACCGCACTTCCAACTAGAGGGTGAGACGGAAGAGCCATTTGTAGGCTACCTCACCGCTTGAGTTTTACTTTCGCCAACAGACTTGGCAATTCTACATCCAGATCATCCATATCTACATCTACATCTACATCATCAAGAGTTACATCTAAGAGAGCTACCGTAAAGGTTCGGAGAAAATTATAATTAAAATTGAAATGATTAGAAGTGACTATAATCTTATTCAAAATCCCTATAAGTTAGTGGACGTGTTGGGAACTTAGTTCGGATGCATTACACAACACCGCATGCCTACGGAGGCACCCCAACCATAAGGTACTTTTAATACCTTAGAGTCATAGTGTGATGTTACACACAGACCAAGACCACAGACTATCCACTAACTTAAAAGAGTAAATAGAATTAAGAATCAAATCAATCGTCACCATATCATTCCATTGCCAAAAACCATGACATCTCGATAACCAAAAAATAGCATCTACATGCGCCATCAACTATATATATATATATATATATATATAAGATCCATGACATGATTTCTAAGACCCAAAATTATGATCTTTAAAACGCAGGAAATCATTATATGTTTAGGGTTTGTTATCTAAACTTTATATAAATATATATGGGAAGAATGGGAAAAAGGGGTGAACAGGTGAACTACATACCAAATAGTTGAAAACCATTCTCTACGCAGGTAGTGGTAGATTTTTCACCATATATACCTTTCTACTTCTTGCTTTTGAAAATAATTAAATTCATGTTATTTTTATAAGTTTTTGGGAGGTACCGGCAACCACTGACGCCTCTTCTTTCCTAAACATGTTTTGGCAGGCAAAAGGCCTGCTGATCAATAGCTATTGATCCTTCCAGGAGACAGGGTATACACCAGGCGGTATGGTTTATTTTGTCTCAGTTTTTGGTTGGTTGATTATGTATAATGCTTCTCTTCTGTTCAGTCAGATTTTTTTGGGATATTTTATGTACTAGCAGACACTGTACATGATGTAAAATTATGTGGAAATTAATGAAATGAAATTTTGGTGCCATTTGTCTATAGTAGCTCGTGGTTATGATTGTGGATGTGAATGTCATGTGGAAATATAGCCAAGCAAAAAATTTTCCTGTTTTTTCTGTAACTTGTGCGAATCTTATGTGAATAAAATGCCGCGAAAGTAGCGTAAACGGGTACACGGATCCTAAGGGGTTCACAATTTCAATCAAACGTATTATACAAATATAAATTATTCGCATATATCTCCAATGCAGATTTGTCATAACTATCCCTTCCTAATTTTTAGGGATGTCAAATATGGAAATTTTGAGGAAAGAAGAAGACGTAATTATGTTAAGATGTTATATCCTCGAAGGATTTTGGTGTACAAAAGAAGGTACATATTATACAAACTCAAGAAACTAAAATACAAAACAAAATTTAATTTCCAGTTAATTAGTATTGTATTATACAAATATAAATATTTACGCATCACTCCACCCCATATTTTTAGGGAGGGTTGTTATCGAAGTTTCATCAAACCCATTGTACAAATATAAATTATCCGCATATCTTTCTATTGTTATTTTTAGGGAGGGATCTTATGGAAATTTCGATCTAATGGAGAATATTTTTATTTTAAGAAACTGAAATTTTAAAGTGATTTTGACATACAAAAAAGAAACACAAAATGCAAACCCTTGGCATCTGAATACAAAAGAGCATTAGATTTAAACAGAATCCAAAATTATATAAGAACAATTATTTAATGATGCCGTCATACTTAATTGGAAATAAAGTAGATCTCATGCGTTGTATTTTCCGATTCAGTTTTTTAAGAAAAAAATAGAACGACAAAGAATGCTTAACTCCATCGCCTTCCTCCTCCAGCCGACCCCTCCCCTCTGTCGACCTCCTTCCCTTCCTCCTCTAGCCAGCCCCCTGCCGACCTCCTCATGTTCCTCCTCCAGCCAGCTTCCCCTGCCGACCTCCGCTCCTTCCTCCTCCAGCCACTCCCTTCCTGCTGAGCTCCTCCTCTTCCCTGCATCTTCCAGCACCCACCTCCCTCCCCCCGCTCCTTCTTCCCCTGCTCCCTTGGAAGCACCCGTATATCTCCCTTGTCATGGAACCACACCAACGGCCTCCGCCAGCACCCCCCTGCCGCCACGCCCTGGCTCCCTTCTTCCCCTGCTCCCCTGGAAGCACCCGTCGAACATCGAGCTCCCCCTCCTGGAAGCTCTCCCCGTGGAACAACCCAAATCCCCCACCCAAGGTTCCCTTCTTCCCCTGGAAGCACCCGCAGGAACCCAACCCAATCCCCAAGTCCCCCACCGTCGGTTCCCTTATTCCCATGGAACCCAAGACACCCCCCCGGGCTCCCTTCTTCCCCTGCTCCCTAGAAGCACCCACGGGAACCCAACCCAAGCTCCAAGTCCCCACCCCCGGTTCCCTCTCCCCTTATCGTGGAACCCCACCTACGGCCTCCGCCGGTGGCACCCCCTGCCGCTAGCCTCCAGCATGACGCCCCCAAGAACCCAAAATCAACCCTCGGTGGAAACCCGACTGCCGCTGCTTCCGGGCAAGAACCTCCACTGCTGTCGAATCCGCTAGCAAGAACCCTCACCTTCACCGCCGTTTGCAAGCCTGCCTCCTCTTTGCAAGATTTTTTTTCATTCTTCTTTTAATTTTGGCTAATCTTAACCATTCACTGGTAGATTGGTTAGATTAACTTACTCATGTGGTTGAGTTAACGTATTAAACTAACGGAGGGTTATGGTGTGAGACGGAGTGACTATTCGAGGTTTCTTGTATAATTCACGATTATGCAGGGTTATGATTGTAATTGCAAAATTACTTAGGGTTATGGGTGTAAAAATCCCTTTTTTCTACCTTTCTCCCCTTTTTTTAAGACAATCCTTTCTCCTCTTTTTTAAGACATGCGACCCAACTATGGGCTCAAAATAAAACTCATCCCAATTGGGCTTAGAAAGCTTGGCACTTTTTTCTTTTTGGTCCCTCTCTCTCTCCCTTTTTTTCAATTGATGTTGCAGCCCCCCTTTTCTTTTTTTTCTCTTTTTTGGGCAAAACACGGTCCACTTGGGCCCTGGAATATGCATCAACCCACTGTTGGGCTCAACCGGAAACCTGTCTCCCTTTTTTTCTAAGAGCAACCATATCCCACTTGGGCTTTCATGAAATATTCGAGCGAACCTATTTAGGGTTCCCTATCGGGGATCCCTCAACATAAGTTGGGTATCGCCATCGCAGCCTGGGCTTGGAGAGGAATGCTTTGTGTTATTGCTGCGATGTGAAGGCCTGGAGCTTGATCGGAGGCTCGTGCCACCTGCACGAGGGCGGTGCCCCCCGTAGGAGTTACCGTTGTTGTAGCTAAGGGTAGGTCCTGAATCCTTGAGAAGGGTGGGAGGAGCCACCGCCCAGGAGGTGGAGCATCGCCTGGAAGGCATGCTTACGACCTGGATCTCGAGCTTCTTGCTGATTACGATGATGATTACGGTTAATCTGGAGATGTGTGCGCCGCCATGTACGGCTAGAGCTTCGAGCTTCGCCTGGAGGCACTCGTTCTCCTCTCGCAGCCATTGGTTTTCCCTTCTGAACCTCTCGATGCTGGGTCTTTGAACCTTGCCATGCAGAAGCGGCCTCCGCCGAAATCTGGAGATGCTTTGATGTTGGAAGATGCGTTGGGAACATCGATGAAAAATCAAATTTATAGATAAATTTTGCTAGAGATTCTCGCCACCGTACAAAAAATTAGGGTTTCATTAGAAACCCTAGAACTCTCATATTTGAATAAATCTTGAACAAATTACAGAAAATCAAACCCGATAAAAAATCCCAAGAATGACTTGCTCTGATACCATGTTAGAAAATATAATGCAGAAGCTAATATCGGAAAAAAGAATAAATTATTTAGGAATACTGGGATATTAACGTGGAATCCTACTCCCTAAGGAGTAGGATAAAACCACGGGAGAAGGCATTCAAGGGCCATATATTTCATTGAACTTTCTCATTGGATACCGGAGGTCTGAGGCTTCTTATATATCCTCCACAGACCCTCCAAGTCCCACCACTGATAGATGTGGGACTAAACTCTGGATGTGGTAAATGGATCTTGGAAGGATCTATTTACGCGTCTACATGATAAGTGACGCATACAATACAAACAAATAAGATATAACATACAGATCATAGAGTACATCATTTATCAAACGTGCAACAGGAAATAGCAACAAGCAGCAAAGACGATATCAAGAAGTAACACCAACATCGATCATATAGGTGAAAAGTTTAGATTGAGAACTTCTAATTGCGCCGACATTGGCAAAGATGAAACTAGTATATATGGTCGATATATCGGACAGTATTTATGAAAAAGGAGATCAATGGTGATATTGGTATTCAAGATCAGTTGACACGATACATAGACACGATACATAGAATGATACATCATGTGTCACAATATTTAAATACCTGGTCTTTTTCTTGTATATGTTATGGAATATTTCATATGCAGACCTGGGATAGAATTGGAAACCATCCAAAAAACTAACTAGCATGAACAAAATAACAGGCTGATCAATTAAGAGTTTCCCTTGATAAAACAATTCCATGCTTTGGAAAGTGCCAAATATAGGTATAACTCCGCAAATCAAGCAGAGGTTTTACCCTTTTGAGTTATCAACATGTCCATTTTTTTATTTGAGAAATATGCCAATCCATTGCAGATATTTATCTGCCGGGCAAAAACAATGGACACTATACATTCTCATTTTCACCATATTTAAACCACTTAGGACAATGCACGTAGCTAGTGCATCATGCCATGCTACCCATTAGACCTTTTGCAGGAGGGCACATACAAGGTCCAAAATTGTCAACTAAATGCGTCCAAGTATTGAAGAAAATAAAGTAGAAGCTGAACATAAGGTTGCCATAGAAAGAGCAGTTCGCAGAAGCTAGAAGGCCGTAAACATGCCAGAACAAGAATTGCCAACTGACTCTATCCATGACGTACCTTCCAATTTGAAGGGGTTATCTTGTCAATAATGAGGACGTGTTGGTCCCACCGTTCCACCACGGCTTTCAATATGTCCCTTGCCATACTATGAAGGGAAACACAGGAATGAGAATGGAGAAAAAGAATAATTGATGCTAAACATTCTTGCCTTAAAATAAATCAACGGATGAAACTGAAGCTGTTTGTATACCTCAGAACGAATTTGTTATAGACTAATTTTGGAGGAGCTGAGAGGACTTCTACTTCTGAAACAAAAAAAGGACAAAACCGGTAGAAATGGTCCAAGTGTTGTAATAATTAATACATTTTCATCCAGTCTAAACATGTATTTGGAGGGGAGAAGTTTTTTTAGTAACCAACATTGAACATTAAAAAAATTGAACATATGTGCACTGATTGATATGTGATTATGCAAAATGATTGCTTACAGGACCTGTTCAACATTGTCCCTAAGCGACTAATAGATACTTTGGCTCAACCCTTTATTGTGGAAAGAAAATAATACATTGAATTATTATGGGGACCATAAGGCTCTCTTGTCGAGAGAAGAGAAACCCTAAAGGACAAATACATAAGAGAGACAAAATAGGAAAATACAATAAAACTCTCAACACTCTCATTCAAGATGGAGCATAGATGTCAATCAAGTTCAGCTTGAACACCTCTGGAACAACCCCCTGGCTAGGGTATTGGTGAAAACATCAGTTGTATGTTCCTCTGAGCTAACGTAGAAGTAGGATAAAGCCCTTATGTATCATATCTCATGACTCATGTGTAATGGCAATTTATCTCAATGTGTTTGGTCCTCTCATGAAAAAGAGATTATTGGCAACGAATAGAGCAACCTAGTTGTTGCAAAGCAACTGCATGGGAAGAGGTGCATGGGAAGAGGTGCATCAATAGCTAAGTCTTTCAAAGCAAATCTGACCCACATCATCTTAGTGCTCTCATGCGCCATAACTCTGTATTCTGACTCCACACTAGATCTAGCAACCACATTTTGCTTCTTGCTTTTCCATGAGACCAACGAACTTCCTATAAAAACCATAAAACTAGAGATAGACTTCCCGTTTTTAGAGCAACCTGCATAGTCACCATCTGCACAGGTCGTTATGGTAAAAGATGTCCCCCTGAAACAGCCTTGTACTTGGAGAAGATTTTAAATACCTTCAGATACATCCATGTAAGCATGCTTTGGCTTCTCCATAAACTAGCTGACTTCGCTCACTGCAAGAGATATTTGGCCTAGTAAAAGTCATGTAGAAGAGATTCCCAATAAGCTCCCTATATCTCCTCTTGTCTACCTCATATGTATTATCATCGTAGAGCTTCATACGGGGGTCCATGGGAGTAGTGGAAGGTCAACAGTCTGTCATCCCAATCTTTAGGAGTTCTGCAATGTACTTCCTATGTATCATTACAACACCTCTCTGATTCCAAGAAAACTCAATCCAAGGATGTATGAAAGCCAAGATCCTTGGTGACAGACTATTGTCCAAAAAACGTCTTAACCTCACTCATGCATAAGTCTTCTCATGTAACAATAATACTATCAACATAAATTAGAATGACAACAATACCTCTTTGTATCCTGTGTACAAAGAGTGAGTGATCTGCAGTTGGCCTCTTGAAGCCATGTTGTTCTATCAAGACTGAGAGCTTATGAAACCACGCTCTGGAACTCTACTTAAGATCATAAATAGCCTTATGCAGTCTGCGTATTCTGACACTCCCCCTTAACAACAAACCCGGGAGGTTGTCGTGTATCGACTTCTTCAGATTGTTGGCAATGAATAATGCAGCCTGATTGTCAAATTAGCAACTGCATGGGAAGAGGAACATCGATAGCTAGGTCAGTTAGACAAACATGACTCATGTCATCTCAGTGCCCACTTACGTTGTGGCAGGATATTCGGATTTAGCACTCGACATAATGACCATAGTCCGCTTCTTGCTTTTCCATGAGACTCATGAGCTCCCTATGACCACTGCAAAATCGGAGGTGAATTTGTCTTTTAAGCATCCTGCATAGTTAGCACATGTCGTGATTGCAAGGGATGTCCCTCTGCTGAATAACAACCTTATACCAGGAGAAGACTTCAGATACCTTAAGATCATGTCGACTGCATCTATGTGAGCCTGACGTGGTTGCTCCATAAACTGACTGGCTTTTCTCACTACAAAGGAGATATCTGTCCTAGTAATAGTCACATAGAGAAGCTTTCCAATGAGCTCCATGTATCTCCTCTTGACCATCATAATATGTATCATCATCAAATTATTGCATTCTGGGTTCCATATGAGTAGTGGCAGGTCTGCAATCCGATATCCCAGCCTTCAAAAGGAGATCTACAATGTACTTCCTCCGAGTCATCACAAGACCTCTCCAATTCTTGGCAAATTCAAGGCCAAGGAAGTATCGTAGTTCGCCAAGGCCTTTGGTGACAAAAGGTTGTCCAGTGAACTCCTTAACATCACTCATCTCTTGTAAATCATTTCATCTAATAATGATGTCAACATAGACCAGCATGACAATAATACCTCATTGCATCCTGTATACAAAGAGCAAGAGCGAGTGATTTGTAGTCGATCTCTTGCCATGCTACTCTATAGTCCCGAGAGCTTATGAAACCATGATATGGAACTCTTCTTAAGACCATAAATAGCCTTAAGAAGTTTCCATATCTTCTGACACTACCCCTCAGCAGCGAACCAAGATGGTTGTTGCATATAGACTTCCTCCTGGGATCACCATACAAAGAAGCATTCTTGACATCAAGTTGGAATAGTGACTGGCCTCGTACTACAACAACAGAGAGGTGGATTCAAAGAGTAGAATGATGTGTAATATAATGTTCAGAATTATAAAACATAATACAACTCTTGTTTTTCTCTTATTCTCCCTCCCCAAGTTTTTTATGTATTTCTCTTACCCCAAGTTCACAAACTACTTAACTAGCCTTAGCATCCCAACCATGTTTCAACCACCTCTAGTCCTAATGCAACTCACTATAGTTTTAAACTGGTAACTCTAACCTAATCTTGTCACTCCCCAACCTTCCCTCTCGACACCTTGAGCTTCGCAATCAGCCTATACAACTTCTTTACATTAGTATGATGCAAGTATAATTAATTTAAGGTAGGTAGGTTTTAGTTGGCTTAAACAAATAATCCAAAAGAACAAGCTAAATGCCTTGGTCATTTGAACTTTCATGTTATTTAAACCGAACCCATATTCCTTCTACAGGTAAAAAATTGGTTGATGGTTGCTTCTTCCTGCTGACGCTGCCCGGACAACATAGAAAGGCGGATGAGCAATAGGAAGATCAAAAGCAAGGTCGATGCCAATATCGCGAGAGTTTGCGAGCCTTACTATATTTATTGTTTCAGTTGACTGAGGACTGATGAAAACAAAGGTCGGGTAGTTTAGTGATGGATTATAAAAGCCCCATCTTGGGAAGGTTCTGAAGGTAGAGCCCCGCGGAGCCGAAGGAGGTAGCTGACTCCCATACCCTAATCCCTGACCTCTTGCTTGACCTCGTAGCGACCTTTTCTCGCCTTAAGCTAAGCACACACAGGAAAGTCCATTTACAGGATGAGCCCCATCCTGAGATAGTCCCAGGGCACCATATACGAAGGAGGCAAAGCAGGAACTCCCCCCTGATATATAATAGCGGTAGTCTGAGGTGCAGTTATTACGTCGAAGAAGTACCACTTTGAATGAACCATATTTTGAAGACATACGACCCAACTCATGTGTATAGCATAATGTGTATAATATGTTTGTTGAGATTTATTTTGTATTTTTCTATTTCTTATGTCTCTCTTATGTAATTTGCCGTCTAGGGTTTCTTCTCTCTCTATATATAAGGGAGTCCTATGCCCCCCTTGAATAATAAATTCATTCGATTCCTTCCACATGGTATCAGCACGGTCCTAGACCGAAGCCCAAATACCCGAACCCTAATCCTACCCGTCGCCCCCATCCCTCTTGTCGTTGTACACAGCCTGCGGTAGCTTCTCTCGCGGTTGTTGCCTACTGCATCTCACGGTTTCCCAGTGTCGATGGCCTCCCACCTCACGTGTCCCTCAAGCTGTACCACATAGCATGCTAACGACCTCCATTGCCATGTGTGGTCCTCCAGCAGGCCCAACGTTGCCTCACATAGCCCTCGAGAGGCCCCTTGTGGTTTTCCTGTAGCTACCGAGCAAGCGTTACACTATTCTTTAGGGTCTTCGACCGCCACAACATCTCCATGTATCGCTTTTCAGTGCTTCTATTGCGCACTAGGCCTATGAGTGGTCTGATTTAGGGAAGAAGGGTGATCACATACCTTTAAAATCATCACCTCAGCCTCAGAGCGTCTTGGGAGTTGATGGGAATGGTTGTGCTTTGAGTCTGTACACACAACAGGTTCCTTATATGATCGTGTAGACATATTTAGATCGTTATACACCCCAGTCATGTCCTGTCAACTGAGGAGGCTTATAGCCGACCGAGTAGGATCATGTTGCTTTTATAGCTTCCGACCCACCACTACTCAGACCACCATTGTGATAGCCGCATCTCACGACAGAGGAGGTTCGACCCAGTTCAGAAGACATGATATCTATGGCAGAAGAGGTGGAAGCTCATGCTAACAACGCATACATTGTCGTCGTTTTGGCATCTTTGAGGATACTTGCTACCGTAAGCATGGTGATCCCATGTCTACCCATGTTGTCGAGTAGGTTGAGTCTGCTGCAACTTCTGTTGATCAGAAATTCGATGAACTTGTCTCCCGTCTGAGGGAGATCATGACTCCTTCTACGAACTCCTTCTACGAACTCTACAAGCCCTTTTGACATTGCAGCCTCTGTCGCTTCCAGTATTGTTGAGATATTAGTTATATTTTTATTATTCTATGTATTTCCTGTTCTTTCAGTCGATATTATGTAATTTTCCTAAATAGGTTTCTCTATATAAGAGAATCCTAGGCCCTCATGAATAAGCAATTCATTCTTTTCTCTCCACATGGTATAAGAGCGACGATCCTAGACTGGAGTTCTCGTATCCCGTGCCCTAACCTCCACCTTCTGTCCTCTCTGCATGCCACCAATACCGCGTAGATCTCCTCGCACGCCGCCAATACCTAGGTCACCACCTAGGCTACCGCAGGCTACTGCGGCCCCAACAATCCAACACCCAAGCCGTTACAGGCCCTCCAAGCCTCCACCAGGCCCTAGCAGTAGGGATGAAAACGAATGTGAATATATTCATATCCGATCTGCTATCGTATTCGTTTTATACATATTTTGACATCCGTATTCGTATTCGTTTTAAAATGGATGCGGATATGGATATCACTTTAACATTCGCTGATATTCGCATTCGTATTTGTATATTCGTTTTCGTACATAAGTATAGTAATATATTTATTTATAACTATGTGTAACAATATTTTATGATTGCGTTCACCATTATTGTTGTAATTGTTATGAAATTATTATATCTAATATACATATTTTATGTGTAAACCATCATAAACATGTATATTTTAGTAAATCAATAAAAAATTTCTTTTATTATTCGTATCCGATTCGTATTCATTTTACATTCGTATTCGTTTTTAAGGATATGGTAACCCATTTTTTACATCCGTCAATATTTGTATCCGCATTCGTATTCTTATTTTAAAATGGATAAGGATATGATTATACCTATATTCGTATCCGTATCCGACCGTTTTCATCCCTACCTAGCAGGGTCTCCTAAGGCATCACTCGGCATCGCCATCCCTTTGTGTGCCACCCACAAGCACTTTTTTGATGTGATTTTGTTCGGAAAAGATGGTTTCAGACCTATGAATCATCCTTTACGACCATAGCGTGTATATCAGATTGACGAGGATGGTTGTATGAGTCTACAAGTACAACCAATCCTCTACATGATCATGTAGACTTGCTCAAATTAGTCTATTGCCCTAGTCGAGTTTTGTTTCGGCCCTCTTCTTCATCATGTCAGAGAGCAAGGATGTTGTCTTCTCTTCGTATTGTGCCTTCAAGGGCCCAGCTCCCATTGCAAAGATGGATGGGACCAACTATGAGTTGTGGTCCATGCAATTCTTGGCCCTCGTGCAGTGCAATAACATGGATCACATTCTGACATAGTCAGAGCTAATGGATAAGATTAGAGAGAATGCTTCATGGAAGCAAGATGACGTGTATGTATATATTTGTCTCTCTGGGTCTCTCGTCAGGGGGATGGCCAATGACATCATGAACCTGCTCATCGCCATGGAAATATGAGATATCCTCGCAACGACATATGGCCAAGCAAAGAATGAGATCAAGACTCTTCGGTTGCAGTTTGACATCTACATGACCAAGCAGAATGGCCACCCTCTGGATATTTTCTATTATTTGCTTCATGACATGTCTGAGAAACTTCACAGCTTCATACACGTGACTGCATCTACTGTTCAGCAGATGACGTAAAGGAACTCCATAATGGTTGGAGTTTTCTTGACTACTTTAGACTCCTAAGTACGAGGCAACATGCAAACAGTTTCTTACCAGTGTAGCTATACCTCCCATGGAGAAAGCATACAGTTGTCTCAGCATGATCACTACTCCGGCCACCACACAAACCTCATCAGCGATGGCCGCCTCTCGTGGCAGGAGAGGTTCTACTCAGTTCAGAGGGCGTAGTCCCCGTGACGGAGGAGGCTGACGTCGACGTGGTCCATGCACCTATTGCAATCATCCTAGTCATTCAAAGGATACATGCTATCAGAAGCATGGATATCCTGCTTCTGCTCAAGTAGACAAGCAATCAGATCCTCCTGACAGTATGGCCTCTTCTACAGATTCGCGACTTGATGACATTGACTCCAGTCTAAGGAAGATAATAACTCTTGTTGCCTTCACCACTACAAGTTCCCTAAATGATGCAACCTCTACCAGAGCATCTTCGAGGTCATCAGGTATAGCCTATGCTATTACCAGTTTAGTAGGGTAGATATGACAGAGTGTGACAGAGTGTGTCACAGAAAGTACATCTTCAATCGATACATCATGAGAGAGACAGGAGGAAACCTACTTGTAGTACTCACTGCTGGAAGGATACCCATACAATGAGGATGGGCCAGCAACGATCAGGAAGTGCCTAGAGTAGAGTCACTTAAGGAGGAGACCAGTTAAGGATAAGAGTGCAATGACTAGGACGTGCATGGAGTGGAGTTGCACTAGGAGGAGACGAGCGCATGGAGTAAATACTAGGAGGAGACTTGTGCCTGTAGTGGATGCTCAGGAAGATGACGAGTATGCAGTATTAATTTGGAATGTCGACCTTCATGTTGCTAATATGCAGTAGAAGTCTGAGACAATCCCAAGTAGTAGAAGTCCATCTGGAATAAGTGACATCAATATCGAACATCAAAAGAACAATGATCATCTCTCATATGCAGGTCTTGAGAGTTGGATGTCTCCTATACGTAAACCCTGAGAATTGCCTCTCTCATATCTTATGGGGACCTAGAGTAAGCTCTCTTATATAGGGACCCTTGAGATGAGATCTCTTTCTGAGGAGCCACAAGTAGAAGATGATGGACATCATGCAAAGCTTGTATGGGCATCTCGAATAGAAGAAGCTGCCCTACTCTCACTATCCCTTTCTCCTATACTTGTCAGAATAAGGATAAATAATCAAGTTGGGAGAAACAACGTAAGACTTGTATTTTTTTATCTGTTTTTTTTCATAGGCCATTTTTTACAAGTCGTGTTTTTTTTCAATCGACCCTTTTTCTGGGCATATCTTTTGATACAATCACAACAGGACTCGTTGGGCCTAAAATAAGAAGGGGTGTCCGATTTAGTAAGGGTTATCGCCCCTCCCCCCTTACATATAGACACTAAGGTTACCCCAAGGGGAGAACCAAACGCCGTTGCCACTGTTATTGCTGAGCATGAGGACTCTAAAGGGGCGAGAGGAGATGTGCCACCTTTGAGTAGGGAGTTGGCATGTGAACCCTCGCATGAGTAGTAGTCACTTGAAGAGGGCTTATACGAGGAGATTGGCTTACTGGAGGGAGGAGGAGTCATCTGGAGGAAGGAGGCTCATTGAAGGACGTGTTGTAAGCGTGTTGCCACACGTGAGGAGAAGGGCCTCACCGTCGCCTGGAGAAGTCACAACAGGTAGTCATCGTTTGACCCACAATACAACACGATGAGACAAGGTACCTGGAAAAGTAAGACTTGCGTGCGAGCTGGGGGGGTCAGGAGGCGACGAGGCCTATATCTGTAGATCGTGCTCGGAGGCGAGAAGGTCACGTTGTTGGCACCTGAGGAGAAGTCTTCGATTCCATCGATAAGGGTGTCAAGGCATCATCCTTGCGATTGGGAGTTGGTGCTAGGGGGCAGTGTTGCCAACGGTTTCACCTGAAGACTCAGTGATAATGTTGTTGTCACTAGAGTAGGGTTCCTGCAAACGAGATCTTGCACTGAGAAATATGTGATGGATTGAAGTTTCTCCATGGGTTCCGCTTGGAGAAAATGTTGCGCAGAGAGATGAGTGTTGTTCAGAATCGAGGTTGCTACATTGCTTTATATCATATCAAACACTCAACAATCTTCCAAGTTACAGAAACTCTAGATTTTTCTGGAACTTGACGATCTTCAAAACTTGTAACAAATCGTGAACATAATAAAAATTTCAAGAAGAAATCCAAGAATCGAATCACTCTGATACCATGTTGAAATATAATATGGAAGCAAAAAATCTAAACAAGAACAACAAGTAACTTAAAAGTAGAACGCTTAGGATTTTACATGGAACCCTACTCCATGAGGAGCGAGATTGAATCACGGGAGAAGGCCTCTAGGGGTAACTATTGCATTATGAATCTCTCAATTAATACACGGGGTGTGGGGATTCTCATATAGCCTCACAGACAGACACAATCTCATTTATAGATGATGTGGGACTAAACAAGATAGGAGGATCCAATTACCCGTCTATTACATACTCTAAAAGTTTTTGCGACATTGATGGGTTGTTTAGGCCCAGTTGTAATGGTTATATTTGAGCCCAGCATGGGCTAGGTAAAACCTTAAATGGGGATATGCAAAAATAATGGCGTAGTCCAGTAAAAAAATGATGGATTGAAAAAAAGATGATAAAAAGGGGAAGATAAGTTTCTTGACTTCCCTCTTCATTTGTTCTTACAACTTGGTCGAGTATCATCATTTTCTGACAAGTATGGGGAAAGGTGGAGTACTGAGCAGAGGTTTCATGATCTACCATTGTCTGAGGCACTCTACATTAGAGTAACCCATTTCCCCGGAGTTCTCCAGAGAGAGACTGATTATAGGTTCTATCCTCTAATGTTGGTGAACTCCAGTACGAGAACCTCCCAAGATTCCAATGAGAGAGAACTGACTTCGAGCTCCCTATGAGAGTGACCAATTTCTCAAATCTATGTATGGATATTCTCACGTCTTTCTTTGTTCGGCTATTTAGAGAGATGGAGCAATCTTCATTCTTCTGCATGTTGCGAGTCAGAGAACTCCGTGAAGGAGACTCATTGCAGTACCGGTGTCTCTGCCCGATGCAAAGTCCACAAGCCAATTATCAACCTGGAATTCTCTACGGATCATCATGCACCCTCTCGTTCCTCCTCAAAAGCATGACATGAGAAGCAACGACGCCAATTGTGTAGCAGAGTATGTCTTAAGTCAAAGTCTATAGTGTCATGTATTCTGCGTGTGAATGAGTGTTTTTTTCTCGTTGTCCAAGCTGAGAATCTCATGCTCCAGCTTGAAGGGGAGTGTTGAAAAAATGTGTATCGACCAATATGTATGCAGTTATTTAATCTCACATCGTGGAGAGGTGGGGCATGGATGCATTGGTGGGGATATATATAGAGCTCACATCCCCAGTACTTATTAAGAGAAATAATAGAATACTTAGCCCTTTGAGGTGTTCTCCTATGGTTTCATCTCGCTCTTTCGGGAGTAGGATTACACATAAAAGTCGAGTATTCTTATATATTTATTTGATTATTGCTTTTGCATTCTGAAATTCACATGGTATTTGTAACATGCTCGCACCGTAGTGACTTATGGGTATCTTAGAAATCTATTATTCACTTCTGTACCTTTCTTGTATTTTTCTTTTCCCGTTGGACTCTTTATGTATTTTACCCATAGGCTACTCTCTTATTATTCACCTCTGCACCTGATTTTTCGATGAATTTGTTGTCCATTAGCCAACTTACAAAGGATTTACACTGTCGAGCAATTTTTGATCCATCTTCTCTTATTTTTCAGGACATCTTTACGGACAACGTGATTGGGCGTGGCTATGAGCAAGGCGGCCTCTATCGTCTTAGTCGGACTCCTTATGCTGGAACCTCATCTCTACCTGCTGGATCCATCTCCCCATTACTGTGGCACATTCGATTTGGACATCTACCGCTTCAGAAACTGTGTCATGTGTTATCTCAGGTTTCACCTCACACATCCATTCAATGTGAGGCTTGTCAGTTGGGAAAGCATCATCGGTCTACTTTCCCCAGTCGTCAGTGTCGGAGTAGTACCTCCAAGTTTGAGTTGTTTCATGTCGATATCTGGGGTACTAGTCGTGTTCCTGATCATCAGGGACACATGTTTTATATAGTTATTGTGGATGATTTGTCTCGTGTGTCGTGGGTATTTCTGTTAAAGAATAAATCTAAAGCGGGGAATATTATCATCAATTTCATTAATAAAGTCCGTAATGTTTTTTCTGCATCTGTTAAAATTGTGAGAAGTTATAATGCCCTGGAATTTTGTACTCATACTCTATCCAATTATTTCTCATCTCAAGGGATCATCCACTAAACATCCTGTGCCTATACTTCCCAACAGAATGAGATTGCTGAAAGGAAACATCATCATTTACTTGATGTCACCAGGTCGCTTCTTATACAGAGTCATGCCCCTCATTCTTTCTGGGGTGATGCTGTTCTTATGGCATGTTACCTCATCAATCGTATGTCGTCATCTATCTTAGGTGAGAAGATTCCTTTCTCTCTTATTTTTCCTGACAAAGAATTGTTCTCCCTTACTCCTCGTGTGTTTGGCTCGGTCGCCTTTGTCCACCAGTTGTCTCCCGGGACTGACAAGCTCTCTCCTAGGGCTGTCAAGTGTGTCTTCGTCGGGTACTCAAGAACGCATAAGGGGTACAAGTGTTATGATCCATTGCGAAGGAGGTATCTAGTTAGTGCTGATGTTACCTTTTTCAAATCTGTTATGTACTTCTCATCTACAGGTGACCAGTTGGTACACTCTGACGATACTAATGCTATATACATGCCACCACCACCATCATCACCACCAGCACCGCTACCATCTCCTACACCTCCTGTCATTGTGCCTGTTTCACCATTGCCATTCCACTATACCCGTAGGCCTGCTTCTGCTCATGGTCACCGCTCATCATCTAGCTCGCCTGAGGTATGTTCTGAAAATATTACTATTGATGGATCTGATGATTTTCCTGAGCAGGATGTGCTACAGAGGCCAGAAGAGGAAACATATGATTTAGATGTACCTATTGCTCTACGAAAGCAGAAGCGGAGCTGCGCGTGATATCCTATAGCATCTTCTGTATCGTTTGATCGCCTAACTGGAGAATTCCGGAACTTTGTCATTGCATTGTCAGCAGTGGATATTCCACGGAATTACCAAGATGCGCTGAAGGATAGTCGATGGCGTTTAGCCATGGAGGAAGAAATGGCAGCTCTTCAGTCCAGAGGCACCTGGAGCCTTGTTCCTGCACCTGCTGATGTGTCTATAGTTAGCTGCAAGTGGGTCTTTACAGTTAAGCAGAATGCAGATGGCAGCATTGACAGATACAAGGCTCGTCTTGTTGCTCGTGGCTTTACACAGACATATGGGGTGGATTATCTTGATACATTCTCGCCGGTTTCTCGCCATTCCACCCTACGGATCCTCCTTTCTGTTGTAGTTACTCGTGATTGGCCGCTATACCAATTAGATGTGAAAAATGCATTCTTATATGGTGACTTACAGGAGGAAGTCTACATGCAACAACCACCTGGTTTTGCTGTTGAGGGGGAGTGTCCTAAGGTGTGCAGACTTCATAAGGCTATCTATGGCCTTAAGCAGAGCCCCAAAACTTGGTTCCAGAAGCTCTCAGACCTGTTTGAGAAATAGGGGTACAGACGTTCTAATGTTGATCATTCCTTGTTTGTACAGAAGACGCTCAGAGGTATTATTGCAATTATGGTGTATGTAGACGATATTCTGATTACAGATAATGATGAACAGGGAATCCAAGGGGGCAAAAGAAATGTCGGGTCGTGAATTCGTCACCAAGGACTTTGGAGTTCTTAGATATTTTCTGGGACTGGAGTTTGCCAGAAATCCTCATGGGTTGGTAATGACCCAGAGGAAATATGTCACTGACCTGTTGAGGGAAACAGGAATGCTTGGTTGCCGACCTGCCACTACACCTATGGATCCCAGTATGAAATTATATGATGATGACACTGATGAGGTGGATAGGAGAAGATAAAGAGAACTGGTGGGCAAACTTCTCTATGTTACTATTACTAGGCCCGATATCTCCTTTGCTGTGATTCGAGTAAGCCAGTTCATGGAGCAACCACGTCAGGTACACATGGATGCTATACATATGATACTCAGGTACATTAAGTCATCTCCAGGTGCGGGTTGCTGTCTAAGAAAGGCAAGGAGGTTACTATCTCAGCTTGTGCAGATGCAGATTACGCAGGGTGTCCCAAGGATAGGAAGTCCACCTCTGGGTTTGCTGTGTATGTTGGAGATTCTCTAATCTCATGGAGAAGCAAGAAGCAAACGGTTGTAGCAAGGTCTAGTGTTGAGTCTGAATATAGCGCTATGGCCCAAGTCAGTACAGAAATGATGTGGGTAAAGGCTGTGCTTACATATCTATATATAGAAGTCTCGCTTCCTATGGCTCTGGAATGTGACAATCAGGAGGCCCTATTCATTGCAAATAATCCAGCATTTCATGAATGAACCAAGCACATTGAGGTTGATTGTCACTTTATACGTGATATGATTCAGAAGGGGTTTATTGTTACATCCCATGTTAGCTCAGAGGATCAAACTGCAGACATTTTTACCAAGGCATTACTTCGAGGGCCGTTCCAGAAGTGTTCGTCCAAGCTGAGCATGATCGATATCTATGCTCCACCTTGAGGGGGGGTGTAGAAATCTATTATTCACTTCTATACCTTTCTTGTATTTTTCTTTTCCCGTTGGACTCTATGTATTTTACCCATAGGCTACTCTGCTATATAAGAGAGCCTAGGGCTGATGGAATAAGCTTTCTCATTTTCCCAACAGTAACTATAATTAAAAAATCTCCTTTCTTAAACATCTTTCTCTTTGTTGCAACTCCCTCTAGTTTTTATTTGGCAACCCTGATCTAATGTTGTACCCGCTTAAATGGTCTGGTGGTAGTGCAATGTGCCTACCACCCAAAAGATCAAGGTTCAAATCCCCCCTTGAGGGGACTGCGTTAGGTAGTCGAATCCAGCGTAAAAAATAGTCAAATCTTTCTACATGGATTTGAGCACGAATCCATGTAGCCGATTCTACTTAAAGCGGGAGAAGGCTTCGCCATTTTTAATCGACCCTACTTAATGTGGGAAAAGGCTTTGTTGTTGTTGTAATCCTGACCTAATCTTGTCACTCACCAACCTTCTTCTTGGCATCTTTAGATCTACTCTGATATTCAAGTATCCTACCTTATTCCCCCAACCTTGCTAATCAAAGCACACCGAGATGCCCTAAGTCCTCTTTAATCGCCATAAAGCCTCATCCCAACAACAATTATTTGTACTCAGTATTCATGAAAGCGGCATGTGCAGCCGCATATGCGTAATCGACCTCCTCAACACACCGCATACTTGAAACCCCTCTCTATGCACCATTCACGCATATGCGGGTAGTGTGGCCACTATGCGCACAATGCGCCCACTTAATGTTTAGCTAGTTTTTAGATCCGGATATGATAGGTCTTAGTTGAATCATGATTCCTTACTCTCAACCCCCCCCCCCCTCTCTTCCAAAATCGCCTCTCACCCCCAATACGGATGTTCAAGAAGTTATTCTACCCCTAAAACCCACCATTTCCCCCAAAACCCTATACTTCCCCCCATCATCTCAGCTTGCATCAGCTTCCCATTGCCTCTGCCATCATCGAGTTTTCTTCCTTTCGTCATCTCTGACATTCTCGACACTTCACCTCATTGCTGCCTCTGATGGAGGTTCTCTCCTTGCAGCCTTTATTGGAGGCTACCTCCGTCGCTTTGCCATGCTCGAGCCTCTCTCCATCGCCTCTTTCGTTTAGGATACCTCCTCTACCAAAGTCCCTTTCCTGCAAGATGCGAACGGTGGCAAGTTCCAGCAAACCCTCTCCGTACAATGGGTATTTCTTAAGTTTTAAATTTACTACTGCTTATCCGTGCGACAATTGTTTTTTATATAGTTATTTTTTTACAGCTACATGTTTTATATTGCTACAGTTTTATTTAAATTCTTGAAATTTTTGATGTTATATTATTTTAATATTGTTTCAAATAGTAGACACTACTGGATACATGGTGTATTTATAAATACAATTAGTTATGCTTTAAACCATTTATATAGGGTTAAATTTACCCGATTTGAAATATTACCCTCAAACAAAGCGAAAAAAAATTTGGAGAAAAATACAAAATATTTGGAGTTAAAAATACAATGATTAGTTATGTTTTAAGCAATTGATCAGTGATGGTTTGATATAATATTCAATTGCATAAGCTATGTTTGCGACATATTTTGTTGGTGATTGTAGTCTATTCCATCTTGTAACATATCACAAGAACTTGTAGAATGTAAGATGTACCTTGTTGCTGGAATTATAATGTTACCAAGGTTGCAAAAATCGGTAGTCGGTAGGTTGGTCGCTAACTAAGGATTAATCGATAGTCGGACGATTAATCAGATTTAGTCAGGCTTTACTCATCTTTGAATTTTTTAATTATTTTAGATATATAATTCATTTTTATACATATAATCTTATATATTTACATAGATTTGTACATTTTTTATAGTATCGTAATGAAAGAAAAGAAGTTGTTGAGTTTAACTAAAATATTAAGCATATTAGAATTAGTTTGCTATAAAAAAGGCTAAAAATTAAAAAAATGTGGTATCTCTTGGAAGAAATGATCGACGAGTCGGCTTAGTCAGAATAAGTCAATACTCGGTCGGCCACCCCACCGACTAGACTAGTCGGACCTACTAGTCGGGTCAATCGGGGGATTTTTACAACAACGAAAGTTACAAATTTTCTTATCATTCATAATGTTAAGATATGTTACTTTCTTACCATTATGCAAGTTCTTGTGATATGTTACAAGATAATATTTTAATTAATACATTAGTAATGTTATTTGTGTTATTTTTTGGTTTTGTTTTGGATACTTACAAAAACTGTAATATTTTGTGTATATTATGTTATTTTTAAATTAAAAATTAGAAAACCACACAGAACCGCAAATGCCTCACATACAGTTTAATCACTATTCAGTGACATGTCCAAACACATATGCATACTGTTGTCATGAACCTTGTCTATACTCCAATGTCTCTCCCAACCCCCATGTTTTCCTCAACACCGTCAGCCTTGGCCCCCGTGCCCGCTTCGGTATCCACTAGCTCATCTCGACGACCTTAGCCCTACCTTACCCCAACACCACCCAACCTTGGTTTGTATGATATTTCAAACCTAATTTGATTTTCACACAACCTTAGTCTCAGACAAGGTCACCGAACATCTAAACCTGGTTTAATTTATTCAGGTGTTTGGTGGCACTTTGTTAACCCAATTACAGGTAAACTAATCTATCTCATATCGGTCGAACACCCACCCTAATGCAAGGCTCCCCCTTGGTGTTTCCCATACTAGATCATGATAAAATGTCCAGGAAGCTGCAACTTCATACTGCTTATCATTCAAGTAGGTACAAGATTATTATCTAGGCAACGTCATCTGCAAATGGCTTCTATTATGGTTTCACAGAATGTATTCTTCCATTATGATCCTATGAATCAAACGTCGTGGTCCAAAGCAGTTTGTTCATCTAATTTAATAGACATGATTTGCATATGATAAAGAGTTTGATCACAAGTTTGCTTAATCTCAGCTATTGAAAGGACGTACCAGGATTAAATAGATAAAATGTCACCTAGTTCTCAAATAATCATGTAAATTACCCATTGAAAAGAGCTTTCAATCCTTTTCTAACCTCTCGTTGCAAAGAGCTTTGTTATTCCTATATTTTACTAGTTATTTAAATAAAAAGAACCCGATATATTTTTGATACAATTTATAACTAAATTTAAGTGAAGATATTATTATTCTTCCACGTCTCTGAGTATTTTTTTGAGAAATACATATCTGAGTATGATTCTTTAGAATGCAGCTGCTCGAAATGAAAATTGAAACATCATGCCAATCCCTAGCATTTTCCTTCATGTAAATTTCCATGGTTGCAGCAGAATGCAACCACTTGAAAGACCTCATTGGAAATCACAGCATTTGCTCGTGGCTCTCTGTGGATGGTTATTCGTGGTTTTCAACATGTTCAGGTCAAGAAGTAGAAATAATTCAACTGATTTCGATACAGTCAAATAATGTAAAATTTTCATGGTAAAAAGGAAACTATAAATTTAGAAATGGTAAGATTTTACAACAAGCTCGGGTCAATACACAGAAGTTAAAACATTTTCTGAATTAAACAAATCCAAGTCAATGACATCAAAAGCTTAGAGAACAGTGTCCACTACATACCATTGGCTGATTCCTTCTCATTCTTAAGCATCAACTCCTCAGCCTCCTCCTCAGTCCCAGCATTAACCGGTGCACCCCCAAAGCTCATGTGATCATACTCGAGCAGTGCAGCCTTGTCGAACTCATAACCAGGATCTGCAATCAAGACACTCGCCAACATACCATAGTGAATAAAGTGCCAATTTCCCAAACTCTGTCATCCCAAGATCCAAAATCTCAACATCCATACGAAAAAAACCTAAACCCTGACATCAATTGGAGAAGCTTACATTTCTTTGCATTCACCCGCTTGTCAAACAACCGTACTGGATCTGCTCCTTCTAAGCATGCAGCATAAGCAATAACCCTGCCATCACAGAAAACATGTATCGCATTTATCAAAAGAAAGCCAGCATAGCATGTAATCTAGCAATGCACTTACGACTCACATGACAGTGTTTGCGAAAATGTTTTATAGCTGCTCTGCTAAGCAATTTTGTATTTTTGTTTTTTTTGCAGCAAAAGGACGGTCAACCAGCTAATGTTGCAATTTGGATTTTATTCAAAAGAGAACAATAACCAAGTTTCAACACCACAGAAGATGCACTCCTTGATAACCTATTAAAGCTATGAAAACACCCATCACGGTTACAACTTACAATGCCTTCACACAACCACAACATTCACAAGACAGTACCTCCTGCCTCAACAAGACCACTGCATTCCTTTATCTTGCCTCCTCCTATACACCTGATCCCCACGCCCCACTACTGTGGATCTGACACTCTCCCAATTCCCAAAAGGAGTCCGTCCCACTTGCATTGTTCAATGGGATCAGCAACTCTTCCCATACTGCAAGTATACGCAGACACGTGAATTACATATGCTCCACATCCTCTTCCTTGCCACACATCATGCATGAATTGTCAAAGCATGCCCCCTACTTCCTTCTGAGTAGCAATGTGACCATGATTTTCCTTATCACTCACCAAGCATGCAGCTTGACCTTCAATATTGATGTGGCTACCAACAGTAGTCTACGCTCCAATGAGAAATCTGTCGCAGGCACCGACGACCCCACCCTCATCCTCATCACCCCATACACCAGGACAATGATAAAGTCCTTTCCCAATCACTCCCATAAATCTCATCGCTAATCCTTCAGAACCACCATCTGCAACAATAGGATCAGTGACGTGAGGTCAGCGATCCTCTCATCTAACGGTGATACAATAAACATGGGCAGCCATAACCCATCCCAACATCTAGTCACTGCAGCCTGCCTGTCCACAACAGGAAACACTGAGGATCTCTTAAGCCAGCATCCTTTCACAGACCAATGGGCTAACCAATAATTGAAGTCCTCACTGCTTCCCAACTGTTTCCCTAGTAATGGCCCCATAAACAACATGAGGTGAATCAAACCCCTCCAAAACACCGATATGGCCCTCCCTTCTAACTAAAGGCACATGCCAAAACATGCTTCCATAACCCTTGGGCACAGGTCCATTCCCTTTTCCTCTAACAACTTCAAAATCCACTAACCTTTGGATACAGTATCCTCCCTCCATCCAGGTCTACACACCTCTACTTTCTTGACAAAGCAAGGGCCATGTCCCCTTCCTAAGCCCCTTCCATGAAAGCTTCTTCGGATCCTATCTATCCGCATTTCTACCCTTGTCGGTATCCTTAATACAAACACGTAGAAATGGATGATGGTCAATGGTACTGACCACAACAAAACTAGACGACCACCCTTGGAAAGTAACTTTGGTCTCAGCCTCTAATCATACTCTTTGACCTCTCCACCACCAGTCAACTGAATGGACTCACCAACAACTAACCAAGGTATGCCATCAGCAACTAAACAGTTTCGGTGACCAGCACCCTCCCACAGGTGAAATCCTCCTGGCTTTTCCATGCCAAAATCCATGAAAGTAGACTTACAATCTTTGACCTTCAAGCTCAAAGTCTCACCAAAAATCTACATCAAACCCTTATCCGCTGGGCCTACAATTCAAACCATTGGATGAAGCAAACTGTGTCATCTGTATACTGTAGGGCAGAACCTGAATGTCACACTGTGGTCCAAACAAATAATGAAAATGATGTCCTGCTACATGCTCAAGACATCTCCCTAGCTAACATATTGACACCAAAAAACATGGATATAAATAGGTGTTGACATATTAGTTATCTTTTTATTCGTTTATGCATTCCTTTTGTACATACTAGTACCCACTTAATGGTCTAGTGGTAGTATAGTGTGTCTACCACATAAAAGACCAGGGTTCAAATCCCGCTCTTGCAGGGGTTGCGTTAGGTAATCGACGGCCAGCGTAAAAAAATAGTCGAATCTTTCAACATGGGTTTGAGCAAGAATCCATGTAGCCGACCCTACTTATAGTGGGAGAAGGCTTAGTACATTTTTATGCATTCTTTCTGTCCTCCTCTTTATGTATTTTGCACAGCAGTTTTCTCCTCTGTATAAGAGAACCCTAAGACCTCGTGAATAAGAAAGTTATTGTTTTCTCCCAACATGGTATCAGAGCGACGGTCCTAGACCAAAGTTCTCGTACACTACCCATGCCTTAGCCCCACCTTTTGCCCTCACATGAACCACATGCCCCCCGCGAACCCTTGTGAGCGACCCCCGCCGCCACCGGAACCCTCCGAGCAGCCTCCAACCGTAGTTGTGTGGCCCCCAGCCGCAACAGCAACCCACCGCATGGCACCCAGCAGTCGCAGGGCCCCCCTGCACGGCATCCAGCAGGTGCAGCGGCTCTCTGTGCCACCCCTAGGTGCCGCCAAGACCCTCCAAGCAGCTTCAAACCTCCACCAGACCCCCATTGTGTGCATCCATGTGCCTCTATAGGTCTTTGAGCAACACCGCAATGTTGTCTATGGTCCCCAGGCTGGTTTCTCTCCTCTCCATCACAAAAATCCAGCCTGAAACAATCTGATTTTGACCGAAAAGGTGATTTTAGACCTATAAATCACCTTTTTCAGTGCAGATCAAGGATTGAAGATGAGGGTTGTATGAGTCTATACTTACAACCAATCCTCTATATGATCGTGTAGACTCGCTCGGATCGGTCTATTTCCCTAGTCGAGTTCTGGTTCAGCCTTCTTTCTTATCATGTCAGAGAACAAGGGTGACGTCTTCTCTTCATCCGTTGTCTTCAAGGGCCCGACTCCCATCATGAAGATGGATGGGACCAACTATGAGTTGTGGTCCATGCAGTTTATGATCCTTATGCAATGCAATAACAAGGAGAACATACTAACAAAGCCCGAGCCGACGGATAAGACTGGGAACAATGCTTCGTGGAAGCAAGATGACATATACGCATGTGTTTGGCTCTCTGGGACACTCACCATGGAGATCGCCAATGACATTGTGAACCAGCCCACCACCAAGGCGATGTAGGATATTCTGGTAGCCACGTATGCCTAAGCGAAGAATGAGGCCAACATTCTTCAGATACAGTTTGATATATACACAACCAAGCAGAATGGTTGTCCTCTGCATACATTCTACGCTTCACTTCGCGGCATGTTTGAGAAGCTTCACAGCTTTATACTGTTTACCACTTCTATGGAGCGACAGTTGGTATACAGAAACTCCACGATGGTTGGAGTTTTCTTGGTAACCTGGACCCGGAATATGAACCCATAAGTGTACAACTTCTTACAGGCGTGACCATACCTCCCATGGAGGAAGCCTACAGTCGCCTTAGCATGACTCTTATCCCACCCGCAGCCATCACACAAGCCTCAACGATGTCTGCATTTCACGGCAGGGGCGGTGCTACACAGTTCAAAGGGCGTGGTCCCCGTCGCAAGGGAGGTGGACGTCAGTGTGGCCCCTGCACCTACTGTCATCGTCTGTGTCACCCTACGGACAAACATATGCTATCAGAAGCATGGATACCCTATATTTGCTCGTGTGGCCGAGCAGATTGAGCCTTCAGACAGTTTGCCTCCCCATGCAGATCCACGTCTTGATGATCTAGTCTCCCATCTGAGGGAGATAATGACTCTTGATGTCGGCACCACTACAAGTTCCCCAGATATAGTAGCCACTGCTAGAGCCTCTTCGAGCTCCTCAAGTATAGCCTATGCTTTTACCAGTTGTAGTAGGACATATATAACAGAGTGGATCATGGACTCTGGTGCTTCTCACCATCCGCATGGAGACAGAACCCAGTTCAGTTCTTATAGGTCTATATCCCATGGTAGATGGGTTGTCATTACGTATGGGGTATACTTACCCATCACAGGACATGAGGAGGTGTATTTAACGCCATCCATGCGCTTGCAGAATGTTTTATATGCTCCTGATTTTCAGAAGAACTTGTTTTCTATTAGTCAGATCACGAAGGATCTGCATTGTCGCACTATTTTTGGTCCCTCTTCTCTTGTATTTCAGAACATAGTCATGGGCAAGGTGATTGGATGTGGTCGTGAGCAATGGTGGCTCTACAGATTGGTCTAGCCTCCTCATGCTTGTGCCACTACTACTCCAACTGAACCAATCTTACCATACATGTGGCATCTTCGTTTTGGCCACCTTCCTCTACAGAAGTCGTGGCATGTCCTCCTACATATTTCCACGCGATCTTCCTTCCAGTGCAAGGCTTGTCAGCTTGGCAAGTATCATCGCTCTTCTTTTCCTTCCAATGCAAGGCGGGACCACGATGTCACCGAGGCGACCGCTCACGAAACCCGGGTTAATCAACAATTAATCCACGACAAGAATAAAGCAATTGATATCAAAAATGTGGAGTTAAATTTTAGTATAGCTGTTGGGATAAAATTCATTCATTCAAGAAAAGAGATCCCAGGGCTCTCTTATATACGAGAGGAGCCAAAGGTTAATTACATAAGTGATACCCAAAGAAAACATAAACCGTAAATATAGTACGATAAATAAACATCTCAACACTCCCCCTCAAGCTGGAGCATAAATATCAATCATGCTCAGCTTGGAACAACATCTCTGAAATGAACCTCTGGCCAGTGCCTTTGTGAAGATATCTGCAGTCTGATCTCCTGTGGAAACATGAGAGGTGGATATAAGGCATTTCTGGATCATGTCTCTAGTGTAGTGCCAATCCACCTCAATATGCTTTGTCCGCTCATGAAAAGTAGGGTTATTGGCTATAAATAGAGCTGCTTGATTATCACATAAAAGCTTTATACGAAGAGAAACCTCAACAGTAAGGTCGGTCAATACTGATCTGATCCACATCATTTCTGTACATCCTTGTGCCATTGCCCTGTATTCATACTCAGCACTAGATCTGGCCACCACAGTCTACTTCTTGCTTTTCCATGAAACAAGTGAACCGCCTACAAAGATAGCAAAACCAGAAGTCGACTTTCTGTCCCTGAGACAACCAGCATAGTCTGCATCTGCACATCCTGTCACCTCAAGTGATGCATCCCTACTGAACATAAGGCCAGAGCCAGGTGACGTCTTCAAATACCTCAAGATCATGTGAACAACATCCATATGTACCTTCCTGGGTTGCTCCATGAACTGATTGTCTTTGCTAATTGCAAAAGCAATATCCGGCCTGGTAATAGTGGCGTATAGGAGCTTCCCAAAAAGCTCTCTATATCTCCTCCTGTCAATTTCTTCGGTGTCCTCATCATACAATCTCATGCTTGCATCCATAGGAGTAGAAGCAGGTTTGCACCATGTCATGCCTGTCTCAGATAGGAGGTCCATAACAAATTTCCTTTGATTCATCATGAGTCCGCGTTGATTTCTGGCGAATTCTAACCCAAGAAAGTAGCGAAGATTTCCAAGGTCCTTAGTCACAAACTGCTGACTAAGGAACTCCTTGGCGGTAAGAATACCCTGCTCATCATCTCCTGTCATGACAATATCATCCACATAAACAAGAATAGTCACGGTACCTCTAGGTGTCCTCTGTACAAACAGTAAGTAGTCCGCAGTAGACCGCACAAACCCTTTTTACTCTATCAACTCTGATAGCTTTTGATACCAAGCTCTCGGACTCTGCTTCAGGCCATAAATCGTCTTGTGAAGGCGGCACACCTTCTGAGACTCCCCCTCAGTACCAAATCCTGGTGGTTGTTGCATATATACTTCCTCCTAGAGATCCCCATAGAGAAAGTCATTCTTGACATCAAGTTGGTACAGAGGCCAGTCTCTGGAAACGGTAACAGATAGCAAAATGCATAGTGTAGAATGTCTTGCTACTGGAGAGAAGGTGTCCTGATAATCCTCCCCATAGGTTTGGGTGAACCCTCGAGCCACAAGCCTTGCTTTGAATCGATCGACACTGCCATCGACCCTTTGCTTGACTGTGAATATCCATTTGCAGCTCACAATAGATGCTCCTGGTGGAGGTGAAACAATGCTCCATGTGCCACGTGATCGCAGAGCCGCCATCTCTTCTTCCATAGCAAGGCGCCACCTACTATCCTGGAGCGCCTCCTGATACGTTCGTGGGATAGTAACAGCAGAAAGTCCCACTATAAACTTCTTGTAGTCCTCTGACAGATGATCCAAGGAAACATGTGTAGCCATTGGGTAAGTAGCACATTGGCGACGAGGTATCCTTAGAGAAATCGGTATCTCCAGGTCATCAGCCTCACCATCCTCTGGAATTGACTCTTCCTGTTCATCAATAAAATCTCCAGTGCCATCAGTAGAAATAATATGTTCCTGACATACCTGAGGCATGGTGGATGATGTGGTAGGCGCATGAGCAGAGGGGTGGGTAGACGACCTGCGTGTATAAACATGGGGTAAGAATGTAGACTCTTTGTGAGGAGGTGGAGGTGGAGGTGGAGGTGGCGGTGGCGGCGGTGGTGGTGGTATAGGTGGTGAAGACCTTGGGACATCACAAGGAGCAGATGGAGGTGGAGGAACCACAACATCTTCTCTGGATCCAGTAGTAGACAGCCTGTCACCTGTAGGAGAGAAATACATAATAGATTCAAAAAAAGTAACATCCGTACTGACATAGTATTTTCTCCCAACAGGATCAAAACATCTATACCCTTTTTGGGTACGAGAATAACCAACAAAGACACATTTGACAGCTCTAGGTGAGAGCTTGTCACGGCCAGGAGTAAAGTCATGGACAAAGGCTACCGATCCAAAAACACGAGGTGTAAGTGTGAAGAGTTCCTTATCGGGAAACACAATCGAGAAGGGACTCTTCTCTCCAAGAATAGTGGATGGCATGCTTACCAAATAACAAGCGGTTAGGACGGCACCCCCCCAGAAAGAATGAGGTGTACCACTGTGAATCAACAAGGTCCTCGTGATGTCTAAGAGGTGACGATGTTTGCGTTCTGCAACCCCATTTTGTTGTGATGTATAAGTGCAGGAAGTCTAATGAACAATACCCATAGACTGGAGAAATTCTGCCAAATGAAGAGTAGAAAATTCCAAAGCATTGTCGGTGCGAATGTATTTAACTTTAGCAGAAAAAATGTTGTTGATCTCAATAAGAAAAGTCTTAATTATAGCACCTGCTACAGATTTATGTTTAAGCAAGAAAACCCAAGAAAGTCTAGAATAATCATCAACAGCAACCATATAAAATCTATGCCCCTGATGATCAGGAACACGACTTGGACCCCAAATGTCAAAATGAAACAACTCAAAGGACCGACTAATACGACTTGGACGACTAGGAAAGGAGGAGCGATGGTGTTTCCCAAGCTGACAAGCTTCACAGTCCAGAGTAGTACGAGTAGATAGTTACGGGAGAACAAATATCATCTTTTGGAGAGGAATGTGGCAAAAGCGAAGATGCCACAGAAATTGCGAAGCAGATCCAGAGGGAATAGAGGCCACCCCAGCACATGATTGAACAACAAGTTTGTATAATTCTCTCTGCTCACGGCCATGAATAATCATCCTGCTAGTTAGTATGTCCTGAAACATAAGAGAAGATGGGTCAAAAATGGCACGACAGTGTAAATATTTTGTAATCTGACTAATAGACAAAAGATTCATTTGAAAGTCTGGAGCATGTAAAACATTCAGAAGGCGTATAGAAGGGGCTAAAACAATCTCCCCCTGACCAACAATGAGTAGCCGAACTCCATTGACTGTGATTACGGAACGCCCTGGACGAATAGTCCTGTATGAAGAAAACTGTGTCCGATCTCCATACATGTGATGAGATGCTCCAGAATCCATAATCCAATCTGTCATATCGGAACTGTTGCTACTGGTACTGGTAAGCACATATGAAATACCTGATGAATTGGGTAGTGATCTGGCGGTGGCCACTGCATTTGATGGACCTGCAGTCTGAATCATAGGAGTAGTCACCATTTCTCGAAGTCTCGAGACAAGATCATCAAAACATGCATCGATAGTAGGTGCAGGTGAAGAGTCAGTCTGCTCAGCAACACGTGCAGACGCCGGAAAGCCATGCTTGTGAAAGCATGTCTCTTTTGAGTGGCTAAGACGACGACAATAAGAACATGGACCACGCTGACGGCTTCCACATCTACCACGAGGTCCACGACCACAGAACCGGGATGCACTGCCTCGTCCACGAGAAGCAGCCATAGCCGAGGAAGTCGGTTGTGGCGTGGATGTAGGTGTGGTAGTAATCCTGCTCAGCTGCTTGTATACCTCCTCCATTGGTGGTATGGTCTCGCTAGTCAGTAGTTGAGTACGAGCGGCATCGTACTCCGAGTCAAGAGAAGATAGAAAAACTCCAGTCATAGTGGCATTCCGATACGCCTGCCGTTGTTCCACACTGGTAGTGATAGGCATGAAGCTGTGGAGCCGCTCAAACATGCCTCTCAAATGTGAAAAATGTGCATGTAGAGGTCGACCATTTTGCTTGGTCGAGAAAATGTCGAACTGAAGTTGGAATATCTTGCTTTCATTTTTCACTTGTCCATAGGTAGCAGTCAATATGTCCCACATGGCCTTTGCAGTTGGCTGATTGACAATATTATTAGCAATCTCCGTGCTAAGTGTCTCAGAGAGCCATATACGAGCATATGCATCATCTTGTTTCCATGATGCGTTGGCCCCTGTCTTGTCCGCTGACTCTGAATCAGTCAGAATATGCTCCTTGTTGAAACTGCATGGACCATAACTCGCAGTTGGTCCCGTCCATCTTTACGATAGGTGCCAGTCCTTTGAAGGCACCGAAAGAGGAGAATACGTCACCCTTGACTTCTGACATTCTTTAATAGGCCAAAATGCAGAACAAGAGGGGAATATCTCCGCAAAAACTTATTTACATCATCAAATGAGGAATGATGTGTATATGCAGACTTATACACTCATCCCTAATGTTGTGTTTGTGGTCGAGGGCCACAAATGAAGGGAGAAATCAGACTATTTCACCCCGCACAGATCTGTCCAGACCTCGCCTGTCGTGAACAGGGGGTCCGCGGGGTCACCGAGGGTGCGCCGAGGCCTTGCAAATCAGGCCACAACCCTACGGATGCGTCAGCGTCGTAAAGGAGGCGGCGGCAGCCGCTGGGGGGCCGCCGAAGCCTTGCTGGGCGCTGCGAGGCGGCATCAGCCGTTGGGGGGAAGGGACGGCGCCGCTGGGAGTAGGCTGCAGCGGCGCTGGAAGGGTGTGGAGGGGCGCGCGGAGGCGCGCACGCGGTGGCGCGGAGGCGCGCGGAGGGGGGAGGGGAGGCCTGCGGGTGGGGCTAGGGTTAGGGTTTTGGTTCGAGAACCCCGGTCTAGGACCGTTGCTCTGATACCATGTTGGGATAAAATTCATTCATATGAGAAAAGAGATCCCAGGGCTCTCTTATATAGGAGAGGAGCCAAGGGTTAATTACATAAGTGATACCCAAAGAAAACATAAACCGTAAATATAGTACGGTGATAAAAACATCTCAACAATAACTCTACAACAAATGTGTATAGCGTGCAAGTATGTGTACAGGTCGAACACAGGGAGCACACGGGAGGAGGCAAAAAGAATGCTCAAAATCTTATCTTGCATCTCTTGTCCATTTTTATTGTTTTTGTGGGTTTTTTACTTTTATTTTTTTATTTTTGTTTTATATATATATTATTTGATTTTTAATATTCTATTTTTTATTGTCTTTTTATATTTTTTATATTTTTTATATTACTTTTTCTTTTATATTTACTGTATAGCATATATAAGGCTTTATATATACACTATGTAGTAATATATTTATAAACACTAATAAATAAAGATAAAATTCAGAAAATAAATTGTTTTTGGGATTTTCATATTTTTTAATGTTTTTGTAATTTTCCTGAAATTTTTGCTAATTTTTATGTATTTTTAAAATAAAAAACATCTCAAATAAGGGATTAAATATATAGGCTGAAATTGATTTGGATTTTAAAAAAAGTAAACAAGCTCTAAAATTATCCAAATTAATTTTAATATATAGATATTTATATAAATAAACATATAAAATGGAAAAAGATATTTTTGGATTTTTAAATAATTTTTCAGATTTTTATAAAAGATTTTAGGGTTTTTCGATTTTTAAGCTTTTTGTTTTTCCATTTTTAGTGATTTTTGGTCTGTAATTAAATAAGATCAAATATACTATATATATATATATTGGAATTTTTAGACACGTTTTATATTTTTTTGGGTATTTTATAATTTAAACAGGGAATAAATAGTGCCGTTTTATTTTTATAAAATTGATTAAATGTAAAAAATGATAAATAAAATATGAGCGTGAATATACATGGCATGAAGCATTTAACCTTATTGTTATGGATTTTAGGAGCACATTAGCTATATTTAATAAATAGATAAAACATAGAAAAATCAATGTCCTGACAAGGGCATTTTTGCAAATACAATAAATCCCAAGGGCTACAGTGCAATTTTGCCATAAATATACGTTTTATTGAACTTCTAACCAATTACAAAAACTATCAGGGGTTACAGTGCAATTTGATCATCACGTGGGACTACATGTGACTCTGCCTGGGGAGGATCAAAATGTAATTACAAAAAGTCCTTATTGCGAAATTTTCAATTTATTTATAATGATAACTTTTATTTACAAGATTAAAAATAAATTACAAAAAATGGTGGGGCGAGGTTTGCAATTTACCCCAAACTAAGCGCGATCCAACGGTGTTACGCCGTTCACTTAACCACGTGGCGCGTCCTGGTGCGACGATACCCCTTCGTCGATCAGCGGTCTGGATTAGATCTCCGGTGTGCGATCAACGGTCGGTAGCGGGTGGATCGAACGGCTCTGATACAACCTGGAGCGGGGTGCTCCATCGGACGACAGCTGCTGTTCACGAAGAACAGAAAAGAACTCGTCTTCCCGAACTTCGTTCATCGATTCCTCCCTCCACCGGCGTGATTTTGTAGTGGCAGCGGGCTCTATACGTCCGGGGAGGCGTTCCGCAGTGGATGGTGGTCGGACGGAGGTCCAAGAACCCGTGTAGAGACCTGGAGAGCTCAAGGAAAAAAAGGGCTCCAGGAACCTTGCTTCCTACAAAAATCGACCCTGCGTGGGGTCTTTTGTCCTCCAGCACCGGCAATGAAGATCCAAGAACGAAATACAAGGTGGATGGGGTCTTATTGGGTGGAATGGGCGAAGGGTGAAGTGGGCGGAGGTGCCTCCGGCGAGCGGCGGAGTGGGGCACCTGATCTCCATACCCACTAGGGGTCTGGTTGAAATGGGATGCCTCGGGCGTTGGGAAACGGAAAGGTTAGAGAATGGAGGTGGAAGCAGGGGTCGGAGGCGAGTGTTGAACAGTGGAACATGACCGCAGCTCTAGAGCTCCGATGAGGCTACCTGGGCTAATTAACTCACTAAAACACGAAATGGTAAGAACACAGCTAGTACCTGACTTTTGGCCAGGGAGCAGAGGTCACCGGCGACGGCGGCCTGGGTGCAACCTCCTCCTCCTTCCACCTGCTCGGACCCTCCAGGGGCTCCCTCCTGTCACAAGGGCTCACGCTAGGTCAGAGGCGGGGGTAGTAGGGCTCAAAATCTGACCGAAATTGCGAGGACAGAGAACTTTTATTTATACACATACGGGCACCCTTATTTGACCGGATGAAAGCAAGAGATTTGCACTATGTACAATAGAACTGAAGGTTCGGCGTGAATCGCATGATATCCATGATGAAATGTCATGAAGAAATCGCGGCCGATTGATCGATGTAGCAGTCGGGAAAAATGGAGGAAAATGCGGGAATAGACAGTTCGCGTCAAATCTGGAGCATGGTGGAGAGTTGACCGGCGGTCAACTTTTGACGTGGCCCCATTGGTCCACGTCATCCGAATAAGGACAAAATAGACGGACTAATTCGTATTTTATTTATTTAATATAGTAAATGATTTTATTATTTTTTGAGTATAAATAAAAAATGTTTATTATTTTATTTAGTATTTTATTATGATTTTTATTTATTTTTTTGACTTTATTCATTAGTAATTAATTTTTAATAGTGTATTTATAGGTATCTTCATCTATGTTTTGTACATTTTTATTTTTATTTTGTATATTTTATTTTATTATTTTATTATTTTATTTTATATATTTATAACTTATTTTTATGAGTATAAATATATTTTTATTATATTTTTATGATGTAATTTGTATACTTAAATAATTAAATATGTATATTTTATAGGTATATTTATAGGTATTTAATCTATGTTTTATATACATCTTTTTATTTTAATGTATTTTATTGGATTTTATTTTGGGTTTATATTTTTAATAGAATATAGATAATATTTACAATATTACAAAAATATAAAGAATAAAGAATAAAAGAATGAAATCTACTTTCACTTATATACAAGTAATAACATAGGTATTTTGCCTATGATTTAACATAGACTTATTTTATTTTATTTTATTTTATTTTTCTTTTTGGTTTTATTTTAGTTTTAATATGCACATGTCATAAATAATAATTACAAAATTATAAAAATATAAATTTGTAAAATTAATATAGCATGAATAAATTGAATGTTTTAATCGAGTCTATTATACAATAGAGGTCAAAAACCTAACTTTCATACGGTAACTCCAAAAAATATAAAATGACCACCATTAAATAGCTTGTGAAAATTTATATACAATTAGATGTGATTATGATATGTTTTGAGTTTTTATTTGAAAGATATGGGTCTGGGTAGTTGGGTTTTTGGCTTTTTATTTTGTGTATAAAATGAACACTTTACTTTGTACAAACTCAATTTCATATTTTTATTTACATTATTATCTACAACTTTCATGTACAAAGTTTCTTCATTTTGATGAATAAATAATAAAGAATAAAATAGATGTCAAAAAATGCATAAATAATGAATAAAAGAAATGGGTTTTTATTCTATTTTTGGCCCTTTATCTCCCCCTACTTTATTCCTTGTCGACCAACTCAATTCTTGACTTGGTCTCAGGGTTTAGGATCATAAAATATCTTTGATATTTTATTCCTTTTTCTTTTCTTCTCTTTATTCTATTATTTTGGCATTAATAACCTTACTATTTACACAATAAATGCAATAAATCAAGAAGGCTATTTTGTATAAATTAATGTTACTTACATGCATTAGCTAGGGTTTTTAAGGCCAAAATGATAGAATAAAGGTGATGAAATGGAGATTCATCACCCCTCTATACTTGCCTTTGCTAGTCCCTAACAAACACTTATGTAATAAGTATAAAAAGAATTAAAGAAGAAAAGAAAAAGAAAGAACAAATGGAATTGATTTCGAAACTTGTCTTCACAAAATCAAAGTTTGGAGGTCGAGTTAAACCTTGATGTGAAAATGTGTGTGGAACATGGTCGGGAATCAAATGTAAAACACAACAGCCTTTGAGAGGCACAGAACTTGGTTCAAACCACCTCAATAACCAGGTCAAAACTAGCCTACATCATATGCATACCCTTATGACTATGAAGTTGACTTGTACAGTGTAAGTGATAGTGGCTCTCCCCAACTGAAATGACAAAGGAACTAACTTCTCCATAATGACAACCCAAAGATACCCCAATCCAGCACTCTGTCCTCGAGGAGCGGGGTATTCCCTTCTAAGTTCAAGTGGCATCCAACTCAAGAGGAGGAGGTGAAGAAAAGAACGGACGGTAGCCAGTGTAGCTACCTATCCTGGGATGCATGACCAGTGTAGTCAAGTCATCCAACTGCAGGCTCACATGATATAACTTTGGTGCTCAAGCTTGCTTATTTTCTATATAACATATATAGATACTCCGGCAGGCATTTTATTTTCTTTCAGGCTTGTCCACTTTTTTCGAGTTTTTTTTAAATACTATATACAGCAGCATTTACATAAGGAGTTTTTCCTCTCGAGGAAGAAGACTATCCCTCTTTTGAAGCATTATTGCAATCCACACTCTCCTGTCATTCGACTTCATGGCAACTGGACTAGGTTGGGGTGCACTTCCCTCCCTAGACGAGGACGAATGTTTCCACTCGTGTGCATCTCAAACCGGAGAGTCCCTTCTCCTCACCACTCCAACTGAGTTGAGCCAAGTGAAAGGTGCAAGTGTCCAAGTTAGGTCACGGCCGACAAGAGTCATGTGTTCGTCTCGAAATGTTCTAGGTAGTCAGTTGAGGTAACTTGAACCCAGCCCTGAGTCTCAAAGAATTAAGTCCCAATGAACTTGAAGTATCTTAAACCTAGTTCCCAAAAGGTTCCAGTGTAGTTAGGTGCAGTAAGGTCCAACCAAGCTCCAATCTTCGATTTTATTTGGACTTGTTCAATCATCAAGCTCAATCCGAAAGAATGATATGCAAATGCTATGTACAATGAAAAAAGAATGATGCAATTTTCAAAAAGAATTTATAGAATTTTTACATAGAATTTTGGCACACAAAAATAAAAGATATACACAATTATTTACACGATCATGCTGCTTTTTATTTATTTACAAAACTTAAGAATTTTAAAGAATTCACAGGTTTTAACAAGCTATTTTTATAGGTATATATATACAATTAATAATAAATTTTATTTATATTTATTTATTTCTAATGATGCATTTATTCCTCAAATTTATTTGCGAAAAATTTTGCAAACTATAGTACAAAATAATTTTTGCAATTATTTACAAACATTTGAAAGCCATTTTACAAAGATTTTTCAAATACTATATATAGATTTTTCACAATATTTTTTTACAATCATTTTCAAAATCATTTGCAAATAGATTTTCAAATCTTTTATTTCACGCAAAGAAAAGAATTTTTGCAAATCAAAATATTTTTACAAAGGTTGAAAACATTTCACAAAAATCTTTCCAAATGGGTCACACCATTTTTCAAATCATTTTGCGAAAATATTTTTAACCTGATTTAATAATTAATACAAAAAAGAATTTGAGGAATAAATTATGTTATTAATTGGTTTTTAATGAATTATAAATGTATATATGGTATATTTAGCCATATTTATTATTAATTAGACGAAAGTACGAGTTATGGCTAAAGTATATACAAAGTATATATGACCCCTCTATATTTAGCATGAGCTATGTCCTCATAGATCGAAGAGAAAAAGAGAATACATAACTCGTACTGAGCATAGAAAAGCCTATAATACAACGACTGAATAAGAGAAGAATAAGAGATAATTGAATCAGAAGTTGACCTTCCCCCCATAGGATCAAATAATCCTAAGTATAACAGACTGTATACAAGGTAGGGAGGGTCAAGGGTGGGAAGAAATAGATCACAGCTCGGGTTGTCCCCCCGATACGTAGAGTAAGATATATCTAAGTATAACAGAGCAAATCAACAAGAGAGGAGACAGTGGAGGGGATCAACAAAAGAATCTGGGGTACAACACCCCATACTTAGGACAAAGTATGTCCTAAGTACAGAAGATTGGCAAAAAAGGGTGACATCTGATTTGCAGAAAATGAAAAATGCAAAGGAAAAGAAGAAAAGAAGAAAAGATGGAGATATACAGATAGATGAAAAAGATCGTAGATAATGTACACATTACTCCCCCTATACTAAGGGTGAAAGCTCCCTAAGTATAAGCAACTACATGGGTGAAGAAACAGAACGGAGAAAGAACAACACGGTGTACCCCCTATACTTAGGACAAGGTACGTCCTAAGTATAGACATAAAGATAAGGCAAAAGATATGGGGTACACATGACATACGAGAGACAGAAGGAGTGTAAGACAAAACTCATATATACAACAAGGTAGACTGGTGAAGTGCAGGACGGTATCGGACAAGTGAATATCGTGCTCTCGTCATCGTCTCCCTAGGAGAACGAAGACGCGGTCAGACAGTGAAAAGACACCCAGGTCTACAATCAAGTGGGGGTCGGCTACCGGGGAAAATATATCGAAAACTAAACCAGGAACCGGTAGCATGAAGTAATCATCTGCTCATAAGGAAGGAATGAGTGAACGGAGCCGATTACTGTAAGACTTGGAGGAAGAAGGAGCAGTGCAGACTCCTCCAGGTCAATCATGGTCTCCTAAATAATATATAAAGTGTAGAACAAGAGACTCTCAATGTGGCGTGCGGTATCCGGTGGTCAGAAGGTCGGAAAGATCAGTAACACATTGAGCACCACAAGACACGGCTCAACCCTGCGAGGGTCGTCAAGGTGAGCGGACTCAGATGAGTCAAAGATATCAACAGACTCGGCCCCGTGCTCCAACAAAAAGGAGACACAACAAAGGAGAGACCGAGTACACACATCAGAAGACTCGGCTTCGTGCTCCACCAGAGAGGAGACACCAGAGGCGAAGCCGAGTTCCTAGAAAATAATGTACCCTCCCGCAGATAACCCTCGGGGAGTAGTACACGCTAGTCAATGAAAAGTCAGATAGAGCTCACCCTTGCGAGGGTCCTCAAGGTGAGCGGACTCAAAGGAGTCAGATCCATCAGACGGATCACAGAAGCGGTCTCGGTAGGCGACAGGTCGGCTACCAGCAGAAGAGATCGACGAATCAAGAAAATGTGTCAGCGTCCCGCAGATAACTCTCGGGGAGCATACTGCCAACTCAGCAAGGAATAATCAGAGAAAGATGGCTCGTCCTTGTGAGGACCGTCAAGGAGAGCAAACTCAAAGGAGTCCAGAATGATAGGTCCCTTTATCCAACAAATCAGATAAACGGCAAGGTGGTAGGATCGAAAGATATATCAGACGACTCGGGTCCGTGCCTAACCAAATGGGAGGCACAGTCAGAAGGGGTACCGAGCGTAGAGAAATTGTTGCATCCTCCTGTAGATAGTCCTCGGGGAGTAATGCAAGCTAAATCAGAGAATAGTCAGAATAGATCTCGTCCTTGCAAGGGTCGTCAAGGAGAGAGGGCTTGAAGGAGCCGGATCCATCAAACAGATCCTCAGAGGCGATCTCAGTAAGCGACAGAGCAGCTGCCATCAGAAGAGACGGCAAATATAGAAAATGTCATAGTCTCTTGCAGATAACCCTCGGAGAGCACTATAAACTAGGTAATGTGTAATCAGAAAAGTGACGCTCATCCTGGCAAGGACCGTCAAGGAGAGAAGACTCGAAGGAGTCTAAGGAATGGGCCCCGTGCGCCGACAGATCAGGCACACAATCAGACAGAGAGGCCACATAATCAAATAAAACGACTCGTTTTCGGGCCCTGATGAATCTGTGATTCATCACTCTAAAAGTTGAAAATAGAGCTTTGTTCCCGAGTAATTAGATGCATATTTCCACTTATATTGCATAATTAGCATTCATGCATGCAAGCATAATATCTGCATTTTAGCATTCATATTTGCATAAAATAAGAAGCCAAGTTCACTTGTAAATTTTCACCTGTATATTAGATAAAATACCCTATTTGTATATATTTTATACTAACTCTAAATACAATAAAATCAACTCTATAGTGTATATATTACTAACACTAATAAAGGAAAAATATCTAAAAAATACTAACTTGTAAAATTACCCAATAAAACCCCAAACCCAGTAGAAGACCTTAGACCTTAAAATGCACATATCTCTCTCATACAACCTCAGAATTAGGTCTACTCACTTTTAAAATAATATACATTCAGAAATCTTCAAAACAAGACCAATTTCATTAAAATCGGAGCTCGTATGCAAAACTTGGGTTTGGGGCCCCTTTTGTATATTGTACATATTGACCGTTTTGCCCTTCATTTTACCTTTTTATTTTCTTAATTATTAAAAATCCAAAAAAATAGATTAAGTTGTAAATATTCTTCTCATATTTTCTCTATTTTTATTTTTATTTTTCTCTTGTTGAAAAATGACAAAAAAATTACAAAAGGAAAAATGCGGTATTTTATATCTATAAGGTACCACCCAAAAATACATTTTTGTATAGATCACTTCCTTTGATTTTCGGTCCTTCACGAAAGTATCTCGTCGAGACGAGCAACTTTCGTGTTGACCACTTTTTTATTTAATTCCTTTTGTTATTTCTTTTTTATTTTTCTTTACATTTAATTTTTGAATTTTCTATGAGCGACATGTGGCAGCTCCTGGAGCCGCCACATGTCACCCTATTTTTTTATTATTTTCGGATTTATTTTATTATTTTCGGATTTATTGTTATTATTATTTTATTATTACTATTTTAATTATTTTAAGTAGCCTACTTATATTATATTATTTTATCTATTTTATTTTTTTCCTTTTACCTCTTCTCTTCTACTTGCCTTCTACTCCAAGCCACCATTTTCCCCACTTCCTCCACCATTCTCTCCACTCTCTCCATCTCTTCCCCAACTTCCTCTTCCTCTTTATATTCACGTCCCCCTCCATTTTTCATCATCCGCCAATTCGAGAGAAGAGAGGTCGAGCCCGTTCAACCTACAGGTGACAGCTGAAGGAGACAAGTTGAGCGACGACAACCTTTCAGGCGAGATCCGCGGCATCACCATTGCCACGTCGCGAGATTCCAATCGGACTCGCTCAAGCTTCGGAGCACCCGCCATCTCCTCGAGGCGACAACCGGAGCCGCACACCGTGGCTCCACAATCCGGCAAACCACACAGGTAAGTACCATCTTCTTGTCCTTGACAATTTTTTTTATCTAACATTTTTTTTCCTATTATTTATCACCCAAACATCTTCATAACCATCACAATCATCAACATCTCCACCATCTTGTTCATCATTGCATTTTCACCACCACATCTTTCTTTTACCTCACAACAAACACACTGAACCTTTATTGCATTTTCAAATCTAAGGAAAATACAAAAAAATGCAAAAAAAAATAAAAAAATAAAAAAAAGTTGCAGGTCCACGGCCAAGCCCCCATCTCCAGGCCGGCCATCGCCGTGCTCCCGGTGCTCCACCTCCTCGCGTCGCTTGCCGGTGAAGCCCTCCGCCGCCAGCCGCAGAAGAGGAAGGAGGAATATCGTCCGTTGGATGATCTTCCTCGGCGATCATCTGACGACCCAGAAGCATCCGCGTCATCTCTCTAGGAGCCACCCGATCTCCATGATCGGATGGCCTCCAATCAGCCACGCGACAACAAGGTGTCAACTCCGAGCCTCATCACCATACCAGGAGGTTCGGCTGCTCCGAACCTAGCCCGAGCCAAAACCTGGAGGCTCGTATGTGCCGAGCCGACCCGAAGCTGCATCAAGCCTACTCCGAGCCTCAACGAGCTCCGGCCCTGGAATAGCGCGTGCCCTACACGTGCTTTCTAGGAAATTTTCACGGAGGCCCCTCAGATGTTTTCAATTCGCAGACAGGTCCTGACTACACGTGCTATCCACGCGCGCCTGGGGTTATTTGCACCTTGGCCCTTGCTGGTTTTAATAATTACAAATATGCCCCTACGCGTGTGGGTTATTTAGAGGGAAGCCTCGCACTTTATTTTTTTACATTTTAGTCCCTCTCAGGGACCTGTTTGTAGTTATCTTTCATGTTTTCTTGTGTTTATGCCCTTGTCTTCTTTATTGCATATCTTGAGCATCGTACGACAGTTTTAGTTGATTTCAGTCTCATTTCAAAGCTTGTTTGATGCACTTTCTAATGGCATGCCCAATTGTTATTTTGGACATAAAATTTTTGATGTAATATTTTAGAAGCCATGTGCCCTTAGTGCTTAAACTTATGCCTTGTTTAATTTGTCCATCAGGCTTAACCCATGAATTAAACTCGAAATTGACACTTTTTTAGATTTGCTCATCATTTTATCTAGGGCATATTATTTTTCTTTGCATAGCATGAATTTGCATGTTAAAAAATTAAAATAAAAAATGCACGTTTTGGTTTTAAAGCACTGCCTTGTCCTCATGCATACTTGGGCCTATTTGTCTTCAACTCAACACTTAATTAATGAATAAAAATCTGGATAATAAAGAAAGGCTCGTGTCCCTGAGTTCGACCTTGGTTTCTTGCCAAGTAATATAAATACGACCATCTTGTTTCCTTGACATATAAATTAGATGGTCTTTGATAGGCCCAATTCGGCCTGACTGTGGGCCCCTTCAAAGAAATATGAGGCCCACTGCGATGACATTATTACGTGTTAGTTCCACGATATTAAAGGGCCGAATTTGCGGTTCATCAAATGGCGCCGTTGCTGGGAAACGGCTCATTTTTTGTGTTATTTGGAAATTTATTTTATTTAGTATAGTGTTACATTTTATAGGTCAAATTGTTCATCTATTTTGCAACATAAAATTTTTCCTTTTTTATTTGATCTCTAACCCTTGTTTCTGTGGCAGGGTCCTTGATCAATCAAGGAGGCGAGGAGCTGGTGTTTTTCGCTGCGAGGAGCCGCAGGAGCATGCTTGGAGCAAATAGAAAAGAAAGAAAAAATGTCGTGCATTTTTATTTTTGTTCATATACATGTAATATTCGTCTTTTACAGCGGTCTTCAATCGAAGACTCGCGAGTGTAATCGAACGAATGTGGTTGTGTGGGGATCGTCCCCACTTGAGTGTCGACCTAGGACCAGGCACGCGGCTCTCTGAGCTTATTTTATTTTTCATCTTTTACGTATTTGCTCGTAGGTAGGACACACATTAATCAAAGACACACCTAGCCTCGCTTCACTTAGCCAAATTTAAAAGATATTCCTCCTCGCTAATAGAAGCATAATAGGTGCGGCTTTTATCGACTTGCATACTTATCATGTTAGTTTTCAAACAGCCCAAATTTTCACGGACTCTCGCCAAGTCACTGCATGTTTTATCGCTTAGCTTATATCAAGGTTTTTATCGAATGCATGGTTTTTCTCGGTTTCTCCTCCTAGCTTGATCACCTAGGTTAATGGAAAATGGGAATGAATGGTAGACGATGATTTCTTGATTTATGTGTTCACCTTAATTCAGTGACAACTTTAAAGAATAATTGGGACTGTTACATTGCAAGTCAACCTAAAATGGAGTAAAATTTTGGTTTTGGGAGAGCAACACCCTCGTTTACGCATTGATTTTCACTTAACATTTTTCTCCGTGTATAATCTAATGTTTTAATCACCACTAAAACCGACAAGATAATAAATCAACCTCGGTTGGTTTCATGTGTGAGTTGGTGAAAAGGAAGGGTGTTGCATGCTTGATTGAGCCATGTTTGCTCCGATACACTCCCCAAAGTCTTAGTCACTCCATCCATCTCCGTAGATTCATCCGCTCACTTGTAAATCCATCCATCTTCTCCGTTCACCTCGGTCTCTCCCAACATCAAATCTCATCTTTATACTTAAGCTAATCTCAGCCTAAGTATAGGGGGAACCCGAGTTCATGTGATTGTCTCCACTCATCTTTCCTTGCCTTTATACTTAGGTTATTCCTAACCTAAGTATAGGGGGAGCCCCTCTTAGTTCCCGTATATTTCTCTATATTTAAATGGACCTATGGACTTGTATCATCTAGTGCTATGAGGACATAGCAAAGTTTAAGTATAGGGGGGTATACCGTATAAACAGTATACTTACTTTAGCTATAATCTGAAAATTTTGAAAAATTTAAAACTTTTTGGCTAAAGTAAAATCCTTTGAACTAAGAGGACTCAAATGTTTTCACGGCTTTTCTATATTATGTTACACTATTTTTATAAAAATATTTTCGAAAATGATTTGAAAATTGAGTTTTCCTTGTTTTGAAAAATCTTTTGAAAATGTTTTGAAAATTTTTATTTGTGTGACATGGTTTTGAAAGCTTCTTTTCAAGGAAAGTTGAGTCTAACCTGTGTTCTAAACCTCTATTAAAATCCATAAAAATGAGAAAATCCAAAAATCCCTTTAGGAGTCATTAGTGACTACTAAACCCAATTAAGTAGCCGCGTTCAGTGAGGGTTCGTCCTTAGCAGATTGGATGGTTTAGAGGACAACGCGTAAGGCCCCGTCCTCAAGCAACGGGCTCCGGCCTGTACTTACATCCATACTGGCTGAATACATATGCTCTTAATTGAGTTTAGGCAGTCTTAATATCTCTTGAAGCTTAAAAAAAGTTTGTGTTTGAATGAAGGAGTTGGATTAATCTTCTACTTTCACACTTCCACCCAGAATCTGAAATGATCAAGGAAACTTAGTTTTATGAGGTCTTTGAGATTTTAGGTTAACCAGCTTTAGCCATCAGGGTCATAGACTTAATCATCCACATTTCCCTAGATTTCTAGATTTGCATGCTATATTTCATGCTTAGTCTCAGACAAAAGAATATGATCAGCATATCACATGCACGACTGCGGTTTCGATGAGATGAATTGACTTTTCACCTGAGGGATTGGGATGAGGAATTCGAGTTTGGATCTGATTTAATGATGCTCGAGGATGGGATAAAATCTTTGAAGGCTTCATGAAACCTGAGTGTCAGCAATTTTTAGCCAGTATGAGAACTTGGTTCTTATACTAATATCTTGACATTGACCTAAGTGCCAGGGTGTAAAATAAATAAAAAATGTTGATCAGTGTGCGCCAACTCTTGGTAAAAGCAGTGGAGCTAGCCAAAATACTGCAAATAAATGAAATATCAAAGAAAAGCTCTCATTCCACAAAGTTACATATCAAAGAGCTTCCACCGAAGGCGAGCGCTCCCAAACTTTTCAAAGTGTCCACTTGGACCACCGCTATTAGGACCAGGAGACGGCTTGCACCAAAAAAGGGCTCTGCATCATAAATGCTACAAGTTTGGGTGTCGAAGGTATGATAGGTACTCAAAAAAGACACACCCCCGAGTACTCCCAGGAAAACAAGTGCAGACGGCTCCAACTTCTCTTGACGGGCGCACTGATCAACACCAAAAAAATGCGTTGAGTAAAAAGACACCAGAGAGAATCCTTGTTCCAATGAGAGGGAGAGAAGAAATGACACAATCCCATGACCTCCATTACTGGCCTTCCATCTACATTTTCTAAGTCTGACAACTAAAGAGACGGTGGATTGAACGCAAGATTTGATTTATTCCCTAGTGTTGAGGATTGGGTCCTTAGGAGAATTTCTTGGACCAAGACTTTAGGTGACGATTTGACTCTACTCTCGGAATCGCAGTCAACACTAAATTTCATATCCTTAGTGCATATGTACATCAGAGAGAGTTTGGAGAATTAGAGGAATTGAGTGCCTCTTGATTAAGGCTGTGTTGAATTCTAGAATTTTGGACCTCTAAAGTTGAGTAGACTTGAACAAATTGGATCATGTACTCACATGCACAAGGGGGTTAATCTAGCTTTTTCATTCTCTTTGATGCTCGGGGACGAGCATAGTTTAAGTATAGGGGGGTGATGAAACCCAATTTCATCATCTTAATTCTCCATTATTAACCCCCGTGCTTAAATTTGTGTCAATAAAATCCAGATAATGTCTTGTAATTATCAGAGTCTTGAATAAATTAAAAATCACAAAAAAATATCAAAATTAAAATAGGTGGTATTTTTAGCCTTAAAAATACCCTCAAAAATATTTCGAGTCTTCATTTGATCTCATCTTCATTTTCAGCCAACATGAAACTTGTAGATCTCATCGAGATCTACAATTTCATGTTTTGAGTTTTCTCAAATTCGGCCATCTTGACCTTCATATTTCAATTCCTAAATCTGAATTATCTGATTGGGCCACGTGGTCCGTTCTGGTTGAGCCACGTGGCCCGGCCTCATTTCCCTTGCCGCCCGTCCTCCCAGCCATTGGATCTCCTCCTGATCCAACGGCTCCGCTCTCTCCACGCATCCTCTTGTTCTCCGCCGTTCGATCAACGCTGGCTTCTCATCACAGCTACACGCCAGCGCTTGCACCATAGCGAGCCACGTGGCGTCATCTGAACCACCTGATCTTCACCATCTCAGCCGCTCCTTTCACCTCTATCATGGACCGTACGATTGTTCTCCATCTCAGATCAGGACCGTTCGTTAGCGCTGCTGCCTCACCACGACACGTGGCACGCTCCTGACGCTCGGATCACGTAGTCTAGATCTAATCCCCATCGATGTCGCCTTCCTCCACGTATCCGTCGAGCCCCTGGCCGTCGCCCTCATCTCCCTTGTGCCCTAGATTGGGTTCCAAGCCAGGAACCCAACGAAGGTTCAATTTTTTTATTTTATTGTCTTTGTGAAAATTGCATATCCATTTCGTCACGTTTCCGTAATTGCAAAAGTGCCCTTAGGCACAGTTGTTGGTTTATTATTTCATTTTCAGTATTGCATTTATACCCCTGACTTCGCATGGTAATTTGGACCTCAAAATAGCATCATTTATTTTAATGAAAAATATCATGTTGTATAGCATCTAATGCTTTATCTTGTAGCTATTTATTTACATTTTTGCGAGCATTAAATTATTTATTAAAAATCAGAGATTGAAAATTAATGATATTTTGCCCATTTCAGCTCTGAAATTCGCACATAGTCATTTACTGCTCCAAAAATTGCGAAAAAATTGTGAATGATGCCTCTAAGTGTGCTTTAATTACAATCCAAATTTCGTCCAATTCGGGGTTGTCGTTTGCATAAAATAAATTCTAGGGTGATTTCTGTAACTGATTTTTAATTAAATCCACAAATATTATTTTTGAGAAATTTCAACTTTCCTGGATTCCTTATTAAAACATCTATTTGAGATAATTCATTTAAAACAACTATTTGAGATAATTCATTCTCTGGATAATTTGATTTCTGGATTAATTAGGAATTAAAGGCTCGCAGTCACTCTGTTTTCAGTAAACAATTCAGAAAAAAATCATAAAGTGTCAGAAAATTCAAAAAAAATTAGCCTAGCTTATTTTCATCATATTTAACTTCCAGTAAATTTTTCATAATTTTTACATATCATTTGCACGTAAAATTGCATAAAAACCCTAAAAGAGATTGCATTTTTCATTTGTGCATTTTAAATCCAAAAATTATAAAAAAATACATTTTGCACTGGTTATTGGATTAGGTTTTTAGGAAAAATATCACTTGGCTGATTTGAACTTATTTTACATTAAAATTAAATTTGGCTAAGTTGTTGATTTTCATAATAACCTAGTTCATTCATATTCTGCATTTGTCATTTTTATTTCTTTAAAAAATACCGAAAAAATCCCACTAAGAAAACCGCGATCTAATCCCTCTAGCTTGATCCCGAGTTGTTCCTTTGCCTCCTTGAGTCGACCCTGGGGCTTGCCCAGGCTAAATAAACATAAAACCGCGCTTAATTTCATTAGACGATTAATAGATTTGTGCGGTTATTTTTTATCGATCCGAATTTATCCGACTGCAACGAAAGCGTCAATTATACAACATTAAAAGGGTAGGTCCGCGGCTCGTCAGGCCCCAACAAGGTGGAGACATAGTCAATGATTGAAACCGATCGTAAAGAAATTATTGCAGTCTCCCGCAGATAGTCCTCGGGGAGTAATGCAAACTAGGTCAATCAAACCATGGGAGTACTGGCATCACATCTCAGGTCCTCGAAATCAAGCAATCGCTCCTCAGGAGGGCATAAGATCAAGAGGGACAAAAGATCAACAAGGCAATCAATAGCAATGCGGTCCCTCGAGTCAATCCAATCAGCTGAGAGGGCACAAAATATAAGCAGAAATCCTCTAAGTGCCACAGGTGGATGGACGAGTCAGGAGATAGAGGATGGATCAGTCAGGGAGATGAGCGAAATCATGTGGGTTCCAGTCACCATCACGCGGAAGCATGTATCAAGATAGTCATTCAAAGCTCTAAATCAAGATGGAAGGAACCTCAAAATAGATCGATCAGTAATAACTCATGAAATCATCATCAAATCATCGTAATACAACGCATCCTCAATCCGGTGTGCGTGATCAAAAATCCTCAATAACGAGTCACACCTAGTACTCGTGCATCATCAAAGCCCTCAATAAAGCTCTATCCACCAAGAACAGCAATCTCAACATCCTTGAACCTGTCCGGCTTACACAAATACTCAATGGAATCCAAAAATCCTCGATGCGGGCCTCGTCTACTGGTGCATCATTCCCGGATGAAAGAAGAGATGATACGGAGGGGACGAAGAGGGCGGGCCAGAGAAGATCGGAACAAAGTCAAAATTGTGTGTTCCACACAATGCGGGAACATATCCAAAATTGCGGTTCAAGGAGAATGCTTCCTTGAACCGGACCAGAGATGGGTGATATGTGTAAGGAGAAAAGGCCGCAAAATCCGGCTAAGAAGGTGAAGATCATGACCCAATCACGACTCGATGCAAATAAGGAGATGTATATATAAGAGAGGTAGAAGGACTCAATGATGAAAGATGATGACACACGGGAAGCGCTAGGTGCGGGCAAAGCGGGAGGCACGCTAGGTGCGCTAAGGCGGCTGGGCAGCAAAGGAGGCGTGCTGGGCGACCGCACGACTGGGCGGCGGTGCCGCACCCTGCGGCTAGGAGGCACGGCGCAGGGGGCGGCGGCTAGACTGGTGCACGGATGCGCGCTAGGTTTTGGTGGAGGTGGGCTCTAGGGCACAGACTTCGGTCCAGGGCCGTCACTCTGATACCATGTAGAAAGTTGTGAAAATGAAAAGTGTTATTCCTCGAACCCCTAGAACTCTCTTATATAGGAGAAAAACTCTACAAGAAATTTACATAAGATAGACCGGAGAAATAAAAAATATAATTAAAGAACAAGAGATACAAGAATCTCAACAATACTTAAGGGGTCAAATACATATTCCAGCAAATTCAAGGGTCCCCTTGTAGTTGGACTATTCTCAATGGGGGTCTAAATGTAAATTGCCCCATGTAATTGTACTTTTTTGTAACTTAGTGGTGCAACTCCTGTTATAAAAAAGGGATGGCAAGGGGAGGAGAGAATATCTCATAGCTAAAGAAAATCCCTCATGGGTCCCTAACTCTCCCCTCCCAATTCTCTTCCCCTTCTTCTCTTCCTACCCATGATATCTCCCCTTCACATTTCCTTCTTTTCTCTCTCCTCATCCCCAACCTCTCATCCTCCACCGTTCGTTTCTTTTCCCCAACCTCACCCATTCTTTCTCCCAATGAAGCATCACTGCCAGCCCCATCTTCCTCAGCAACTACCATTGAAGACAATTCTACCATTCTCTACATCTCCAGTGCAAAAAATTCCGTGCTTCTGTCAGATCCTCCCTATATCCTGATCGAGTTTGTTTAGGTAGACGTTGCATAATATCGCCGATAGTAGTACATTGTGTCGGACGGAGTCAGGGCCCTTCTTTTTTTCTCACCTCCTACGAGTCGTCCGGCGGAAAACAATTTCTGAATGAGGTAAAAGAACTTGGGAACGTCGATCTCTTCCTTAAAGATCGGGATGAATCGATGTCAGTCGATGGAGTGAAAATACTTCCTGACCTCGAATTTCAAAAACCTCCACCAACCTCAATGGAAGCCACCGTAGTCCTCCCATGCACCATCTCTCTCTCTCTCTCTCTCTCTCTCTCTCTCTCTCTCCAGTCCTTGAGTTTGTAAGTTAGGTTTGGGTTTAGTTTTTTGTAGTTATATTTATCAGTAAGTCCAGATCTGAGTAGATCATTTATTTTCGGTGAAATTGTCTTTTGAAGTCTCAATCCTATATGCTCTAAGTCTCTACCTTTTGAGTCTAAGTCTGCTACAGTCCCTAAGGGGATTTATTTATGGATTAAATTGTGTTCCTATCTTATCTGAGTCCAGAGCATCAAATAGACAAAATCAGAATTTTGTTAGTGTCAGTCTATTATTATTTCTAAGTTCAAAGCAATTTAGATAGTTTCCTTGAATGGTCATTCTATCCTTGTTTTCTTATCGTCACTGTCCGTAGTTGCATCAGTTGACATATAAAAAGGTGTTTTTCACAAGGTGTTTTTCACATCAAGCAAATAAAGAAGCCAATACAACCAACGGGGGAATCCTTATAGTTGTAAGGCATGCCACAGAAAAGGTGTTAAAGTAGTCCGCATTGTAAGATGAGGCAATCCTTGGACACATCATGAGCCTTGTATCGTTCTACCCATCCATCAACATGGTGTTTGATAGTAAAGACACATTTGCAACCAATAATGGTTGCATCAACTAGAGTCTACATTCCTTTAGAAATCAAAACATCTTTGTGCATGCACAGCCTCCAGCCACTAAGCATCATGGGAGGCTTCCCAAAAAGTTCATGGGATGGTGATGGCAGAAAGGACAGGAAAGAACTTTTCGCATCTATATGATAGATGCTCAAATGTGATTTGTTCAGAAATAGGATGTTAAATGCATGACTTCTTGCATTTCTATAAGATGATCGAAAGATTAAGATCAAAACATCATCTACATCACTTGAAATTTCACAATTTCGATAAGCATTATCATTATATGTTCATCGTTTGTACTTGGATGTACCTCAGTGCTCATCTTGGGTATTGGATCTGAAGAAGCGTTACCTCAGTGCTCATCTTGGGTATTGGATCTGAAGAAGCGTGCATGTGTCACATGGTATAAACCTAATCGTACCTATAAGAGGAAGTCTCTTCTAGGATATGAAGAGGTAAGTAAACACCCCCATTAGACTCAGATGTCTAAACGCAAGTCTGAGGAGGTGAAAATATGGAAAGAACAAACTCAAAGAAAATAACATCAACAGACACAAGGAAGTGTTGATAAGAAGGGTCAAAGCATCTATGTTTTGAGTCATAGAGTACCCTGCAAAGATGCAAATGGTGACCCTCAGTGCCTTCTTGTCCTGACCATGCCCAAGATTATGAACAAAGGCAACGGGCCAAAACTCACGTAGGGGAACTTTAAAAATCCATGTCAAGAAAAAAGAACCAAGTATGATGGTTGTTCTTGAATGGCAGAGGAAGGTATGTGATTAATAAAATAGCATGCAGTCATAACTGCATCCCCAATGGAACGAAGAGGTGTTGATATATACAATGGGTCAGACAACATTAAGAATATGTTCAGTGTGGTAAAAGTCGACGGACTAGCCCGACTAGTCGGTCCGACTAGTCTAGTTGATGGGGTAGGCGACTGATTATTGACTAATCTGTCAATAGTAGGTCAGCCGACTACTCAGCCGATTTTTGTATAAAGAAACCATATTTTTATTTTTTGCTTTTTTTAAAAGCAAACTTATTCTAATATGCTTGATATTATATTTGAGTACGAATATATGTATAAAAATGATGTATATATTTAAAACAATTATAAAAATCAAAATTGACTAAAGTCCGACAAAATCCTATTAGTCCTCTGACTGTCGATTTATCCTTGGTCAGTAACCCGACCGACCGAGTACGACTACTGATTTCAGCAACCCTGAATGTGTTTATGTCTTCTCTTGATAACACTATATGTATGAGAGGTGCAGAGGTAAGTTGTTTGGTGGGAAGCAAGTTGTTTGTTGGATGATCTTGAGATTCTAAAAGAAGATACGCAAAGCAACAGTACAAACTCAAGAGAATTAATTAAATAAATAACTTAAATGGAAGTAGAAAATTAACTACACATTTTTTATGATAAAATCTTCAAAGATTTTCACACTTCAGACATATCTTTTAACACAAGACCTCAGAAACATGAGAAATGTTATCAATAATAACCAAATAAAAATGATATTTGTGGTGATCACAAACACGACTAGGACCCTAAATGTTTAAATGCATAAGTGCAAAAAACAACTTGAACCAAGGACAACATGTATTGGAAAGGAGTAAGCATGATACTTCCCGAGTTTGCAAAGACTCACATTAAAATTTGAGTCTGAGGAGATAAGTACGAGAGAACCCATCTAAATTTTTGAATAGGAAGATGATCGACACGAATGTGTCATAAAATGGGATGCAATATCAAGAGTGGCACTGGCTTGTCCAGCATAATGATAATATATCATGTGATAGACCCTACTTGTAACATCTAGAATCAATTAAAGCCGAACCCAACCCGATTAGGGTCCGTTTAAACCAATAAAATTATCAGGTAGTATTAAATAACTTAAATCAGTCAATTGATCGTGAATCAAAAGTCGTTCAGGTGAAATCAACCAAAAGCCGAGCGCATCATAATGCGTGCCCGAAAAAGCCGCGATGAGAAATTGGAAACCGCAAAACAAACCGAGACCGCCTAAAAATCTGATTCGATGAAATAAGACCAACGGAATCGACCGTTCGTCAATCGGAGATCGTTTGATATTTTTAAATCGCAAAATTTGACCGCAAACTAAAACTGTATCTCAAAATTTCGGGGATGCAAACCCGATCAAAAGTATATAAATATGATACTCATATTGATCGTCGTCCAGAGACGATCAAAATGAAATATTGCGTATTGAAATCTGACGCTCGAGGCGCTAATACGGTGAATTTTTTAGATTTTCAATAAATATAAATGAGGAGAGAAAATATTTCAAAATTTTGGTGAACCTCATTGATGACATCAGCTTGTTGATATCACCGTGATATGTCACCAATGATGTCGTAATTAAATATATATATATATATACAAGAGGTATTCCAAGAACCTTCCCCATCTCATATCCTCTCTCCCCCTCCCCATTTCCAACGTAATTCCCCCTTCTTCTCTTCTTATTTTCCTTTTTTTCCATAAATTCTAACGAATTCCCCATTCCCTCTCCCTTCTTTTATTTCATCTTTCTCAATTATATCTTTCCCGCCAAATCTCCATGAGAGAAGGATCTCCCCTTTCTCCCTTGTTCCTAAATTCTAAAATTCTACTACAGCCCTTTTTTTCTGCTATACACTTCAAGAACAACAAGTAAAGCTATGAGGATTAAGGTGCTAGAGCTCCAGATCAGCCACACCTGCTTCATGTTGGATCTTCTCCAAGTTGGAGCAAACTTTCCATGTACAATCCTATCTTACTCTTCTTGCCGCCATGCAAGTCATTTCTACATCTTTTGATTTCATGGTTAATAAACCATCTCTAAGTATCCTAATAACCATCTCTGATTATCCTAATAGCGTTGTGTTTATTTTAAATTTTAAATTCTGTACTATTCCTCCCATGGATGAAGCTTTCCGCATACTCAACAGGATTTCGGTCCCATTACTTGATGCTTCTCAATCATCTTCTGCGACGGTAGCCTCTCGTGGTAGAGGGGATTCTTCTCCGTTCTGTGGCTGTGGACCTCGTGGTAGAGAAGGTCGCATTTGTCAGCTATGTACTTACTGCTACCATCCATGTCACAATTTGTCTATTGCATGTTTGGCTTGTCAGACACTTCTGGTTGTTATAAAGATACCACGTTCTATGATATCGGATTCTACGGTTTTATTTAATGATTCTATGAATAAAGCCAATATTTCATCCCTTTTAGAGTTATACTGCAGAAAGAGGAATTTCGCACTTGATGAAGTTAAACTAATTCATTATTATTTACGATGGTGTTAAATTTAGGAGTATGAAGTTGTATTATTGAATTAGAATCATAAAAACTAGTGGTTATCATATATTTTTAGGTTGTTTATCACGTAAGTCCTAATTTAGGCAAAATAATATGAAACTATTGTTCTAATAATAAGCTCCAGCTTAATATATGAATCTCTATGTGACTCGTTCAAATTCTAAATATTGATGGTATATGGCCATTTATACCCTGATTAAGATAAGACTCTTGATAGTTACACGGTAACAAACGCTCATGCAACTTTAAGGGAACAGAGATTAGCCAGGATTACTACTTGTTTTTAAATTATTGGTTGTTTATTCCAGATTATTCTTTTCCTGAAAACATTTTTTAAAATTCACTTATTAGGTCTCTTTCAATTAGTTTTTTTAGCTATTATATAAAAGATTTAGTACTATTACAAACTCCACTTGAAAGAGTACGGGTGTAACTATAAACAACAAGAAAGCCTATCTCACATTAAGTGGGATCGACTAAAATGAGCATCATAAGGTTGATGTTTTGTAACTGGAAAATACAACAATAAATTTTCGGTAAGCACATAATGTTTGCTTTTATTCAGAGAGTTGTTCTACTGATTAGAGACCTTGAATTGGTTTGTATTCCACAAATTTGTCCTCTTGCTTCTTTCATGAACTAATGTCTCTAGAAACACATGATGGTGAAGTAACGAGTGAGGTCAATTGAGTTTTATTTTAACCTCAAAGAGCAATCAATCTTATAGTTGTTATCAAGATATTCAGATTTTTTTTATTATCATTGGGGGTGATAAATAAGTAAACATGCAGTCTTCTATAAAAATCAGTTATGACAATGCATGTCTATGAGATTGCTCATGTTCAAGATGTATATATAGTGGTCTTGACGATCAAGATTTGAATGAAAATTTTGTGTATGGATCATGATATAGTAGGTTATCTGGTCGGTATACTCATTTAGCCCGGTAATGGATGATGACACGGATATATGGTTTGATGAGCATATGTGATGACTTATAATTAAGAGTGCCGGTCATGGAGACCCTTACACCTGACTGTGCGAGGGTGCGGTGACCCTCAACTGGGCGGAGGAAAAGAAGCTCAGTTAGGGTAGCGGCCGCCAAGTGCGCGGGTCTAGGATCCTAGTTCTTTTACGATTTTTACGCGAGCTCGCAGTGTTTTTACGCCTCGTTGGGATCCCAACTTTTAACCAGCTCTGCTGACCCTCTGTTTTTAGGATACCCATGTGGGTGATCCTCGGTTTTTAGTTTTTTGTACGAGCTCGTCTGCCCGTACTAGTCGAGCTAGTTTTAGAGTGACTTTTCTGGGAAGTCTCTCTCACCTGTCTTAGTGGCATAGTTCTGGAGTAGACCTATCCCTCTACTGGACCGCACTTCCAATTAGAGGGCGAGACGGAAGAGTCTCTTAGGAGACTTCCTCACTGCTTGAGTTTTGGTTACTTTCCGCCAATAGGCTTGGCGATGATACATCTAAACCATCTATGACTACATCTAAATCATCTAGGGTTACATTGAATCAGTTACAGTTGAAAATTTGGAGGAGTTACACATTGAGATTTAAATGAGTTATAGTAGAATATGACTAAGAGTTGAGATTAGATACAGTGGTATTGATTAGATTTGACTGAAATCAAACCTAGCATGCAATCATTAATCATTAATAACCATCAATCGTCAGATCTTTGGGTTACTACCATGAATATATACTAAGTTAGTGGATGTGTTGGGAACTTGGTTAGGATGCACTATACCCCATCGCATGCCTACAGAGGCGCTCCAACCCTAAAGTAGTCCTCATGCTTTACAGTCATAGTGTGAGGTCACACATAGACCAAGATCACAGACTGTCCACTAGACTTGAGAAGTTAGATAAAATCAAGAATCAATTCAAAACATTTTCATCCCCTTTATAAAAATCCATTTTTTAAGGTCTCTAAATAATAAGAGGTTACTATATATATTTGAGTCATTAATATAACAAGAGATTAATATATAGTGAGTCATTAATTACTATATAAGAATATGAAATATAAAAAGTTAGTGGGTAAAATTTGGGACATTTCCTCAAAGTAGCCTGAAAATCTTTTACATAGCAAGTAGCTGTAAAATTTCAAGTAGTTGTGAATCTTTAATTGTTTATGACTTACTACTTGTTTCTTTTGCAACCACCTTTAATGCTTGTTAGTTTAAAAAGTTTTAGGGAAGTACCAGTGCTCGCTGACATCTCTTGTACCTTTCATGTGTGGCAGGCAAGCAGCCTGCAACTCAGTAGCTGGTTGATGATTCCAGATATCCGCTACTATTCAAGACGGTACAGTTACTTTTGTCACAGTTTTGTTCACTTTATGATATAAAATATTTTTCTTCTCTTCTGTATATTATGGGATAAATGTATAGATTATCAGCTCTTTTGTACATATATGGAAAATTAATGAAATGCAATATTGGTGGCACATCTTCTTGTTCTGTGGTTGTTAATATTAATTTGAATGTCATGGCAAAAAGCAAAAAATTTTCTTGTATTTTCATATAACTTGTGTGATCTTTTGTGAATGTAGTACCACAAATGTGTTGTAAATGGGTACCCGGATCCGAAGAGGTTCACACCACTCTCCTTACGGTTAACTTATATCCAATCACGTGCCATGTCAGTATATCCTTCGATTTGGCATACTGAGTTAAAGTTAAACGGTCATGTTTCTGCCAACAAGTGTCCTTAATATGGCATGTATGGTCGCAATAGGTGCATTGTCTTGTGATTCCACATCCACTAGATGTAGGCCCTCATCTTCGTCCACGACCACATCCATGGGAAACTTCCATGGTGGAGATATCTTTTAGATGCTTAGTAGAGCCATAAAGATAGAAAATCATCTCAGTCTAATGCAGACCTTCTCCATTGTATATATCTTTGGAAAAGTTAACATCTTACTACGTATAATCTCATATGTAGAATAAAGTCCTATAAGAAAATGGCATGCCACAATCAGTGCCCTAAATACTATTTGGGAGGCATGTGTCGATACCGAAGCATAGCTTAAATGTAGCCGTCGGAAGGCTCCTGTTATTGTGGAATACTACTCTAATAATGGGCATCCATTCTGTTTGATATGAGTAATATCAATGTGGTGCAGTAAGATCTTCAAGGTATTTCTAACTTGTAAATACATAGTCAGTATAATGTACCACATCCCTTTGGCTATAGGATGGTGAAGTATCTCATTGACAATTGTTGGGAAAAAATAAGAGAGTTGTTTATTCTATACGCCCTAGGCTTTCTTATATAGGAGAGTAGCCTATAGGTAAATTACATCAAGAGTCTAAAAGAAAAGGGAAAATATGAAACGGTACAAAATAGCATAATATATATCTCTACACTCCCCCTCAAGGTGGAGCATAGATGTCGATCATGCTCAGCTTGGACAAGCACTTCTAGAATGGCCCTCTAAGTAACGCCTTGGTAAAAATGTATGCAGTTTGGTCCCCTGAGCTAACGTGGGATGTAGAAATAAACCCCTTCTGAATCATATCTCGTATGAAGTGACAATCAACCTCAATGTGCTTGGTTTGTTCATGAAATGTTGGATTATTTGCAATAAATATAGCAGCTTGATTGTCATATTCCAGAGCCATAGGAAGTGGGACTTCAATATATAGATCTGTAAGAACAACTTTCACCCACATCATTTCCGTACTGACCTGGGCCATATCCCTATATTCCGACTCAGCATTGGATCTGGCTACGATCGTTTGCTTCTTGCTTCTCCATGAGACCAGAGAATTTCCAACATATACAGCAAATCCAGTGGTGGACTTCCTATCCTTAGGGCATCCTGCGTAATCTGCATCTGCACATGCTGAAATAGTAATCTCCTTGTCTTTCTTGAACAACAGACATGTACCTGGAGATGACTTAAGATACCTGAGTATCATATGTATAGCATCCATATGTACCTGACGTGGTTGCTCCATGAATTGGCTCACCCGACTAACAGCAAAAGAGATATCGGGTCTGGTAATAGTAACATAGAGAAGTTTTCCCACCAGTTCTCTGTATTTTCTCCTATCCACCTCATCAGTGTCATCATCATATAATTTCATACTCGGGTCCATGGGTGTAGCGGCAGGTCGGCAACCAAGCGTTCTTGTTTCACTCAACAGGTCAGTGACATATTTCCTCTGGGTCATTACCAATCCATGAGGATTTCTAACGAACTCCAGTCCCGGAAAATATCTAAGTACTCCAAGATCTTTGGTGACAAATTCACGACCCAGCATTTCTTTCACCCTCTGAATTCCTTGTCCATCATCTCCTGTAATCAAGATATCATCTACATATACCATGATTGCAATGATACCTCTGGATGTCTTCTGTGTGAACAGGGAATGATCTGCATTGGAACGTCTGTACCCCTATTTTTCAAACAAGTCTGAGAGCTTCTAGAACCAAGCTTTGGGGCTCTGCTTAAGGCCATAGATGGCCTTATGAAGTCTACAAACCTTAGAGCACTCCCCCTCAACAACAAAACCAGGTGGTTGTTGCATGTAGACTTCCTCCTGCAAGTCACCATATAAAAATGCATTCTTCACATCTAATTGGAATAGTGACCAATCACGAGTAATCGCAACAGAAAGAAGGATCCGAAGGGTGGAATGGCGAGCAACCGGCGAGAATGTATCAAGATAATCCACCCCATTGGTATGTGTAAATCCACGAGCAACCAGGCGTGCCTTGTATCTGTCAATGCTGCCATGCATTCTGTTTAACTGTGAAGACCCACTTGCAGCTCACTGTAGACACATCGGTAGGTGCAGGGACAAGGCTCCAAGTACCTCTCGACTGAAGAGCAGCCATCTCTTCCTCTATGGCTAGACGCCATCTACTGTCCTTCAATGCATCTTGGTAATTCCGTGGAATATCCACCGCTGATAGTGCAATGACAAAGCTCCTGAAGTCCCCAAATAAACGATCAAAAGAGACGGTCGATGCTATAGGATATGATGCGCAGCTGCGCTTCTGTTTCCGAATTGCAATAAGTAGATCCAAATCACATGCATCCTCATCTGGCCTCTGTAACACATCCTGCTCAGGTAAATCGTTAAATCCATCAATATTGATTATATTCTCAGAACATACCTCGGGTGAGCTAGATGATGAGCGGTGACCATGAGCAGAAGCAGGCCGACGGGTATAGTGGAGTGGCAATGGGGGAACAGGAACTGTAACAGGAGGTGTAGGAGATGTAGGTAGTGGTGGAGGGGGTGATGGTGGTGGCATGTATATAGCTTCATCAGTGCCTGAGGATACCAACTGGTCACCTGTGGAGGAGAAGTACATAACATACTCAAAAATTGTAACATCAACACTAACAAAATATTTCCTGTGTAATGGATCATAACATGTGTATCCCTTTTGTGTTCTGGAGTACCCGACGAAAACACACTTGACAACCCTAAGAGAGAGCTTGTCAATACCTGGAGACAACTGGTGAACAAAGGCCACCGAGCCAAACACGCGTGGAGTAAGGGAGAACAATTCTTTTCCAAGAAACACTAGGGAGAAAGGAATCTTCTCACCTAGGACAGACGACAGCATACTATTAATAAGATAACATGTCGTGAGGACCGCATCGTCCCAGAAAGAATGAGGAGCATGACTCTGTATGAGGAGCGACCTAGTGACATCAAGTAAATGACGATGTTTCCTTTCTGCAACTCCATTTTGTTGGGAAGTATAGGCACAGGATGTTTGGTGATAATCCCTTGTGTTGAGAAATAGTTGGATAGATTCTGGGTACAAAATTCCAAGGCATTATCACTTCTCACAATCTTAACAGATGCAGAAAAAAGCATTACGAACTTCATTGATGAAATTTATGATAATATTCCCAACTTCAGATTTATTCTGTAACAAAAAGACCCAAGACACACGAGAAAAATCATCCCCAATAACCATATAAAACATGTGTCCCTGATGATCAGGAATACGACTAGGATCCCAGATGTCGACATGAAACAACTCAAACTTGTAGATACTGCTCCGACTCTGACGACTGGGAAAGGTAGACCGATGATGCTTTCCCAACTGACAAGCCTCGCATTGGATGGGCGTGTGAGGTGAAACCTGGGGTAACACACGACACAATTTCTGAAGCGGTAGATGGCCAAAGCGTAGGTGCCACAGGGGGGGAGAGACAGATCCAGCAGGAAGAGAGAAAACTCCGGCATATGGGGTTCGACTGAGACGATATAGGCTGCCCTGCTCATAGCCACGCCCAATCACGTTGCCCGTAAGGATGTCCTGAGAAATAAGAGAAGATGGATCAAAAATTGCTCGACATTGTAAATCCTTTGTATGGCTAATGGACAACAAATTTATAGAAAAGTCAGGTGCATGCAGCACGTTCTTGAGATGCATAGAAGATGTCATGCTAATCTCCCCCTGACCATTAATCGGGGAGTGTGCCCCATTAGTGATAACCACAGTACGGCCTGGAGGAATCTGTCGGTAGGCTGTAAGTAGACCTTGATCACCACACAGATGATGTGTGGCACCAGAGTCCATAATCCACTCTAAAGTATCAGATCCACTACTCGTAGTGAATGCATAAGTGCTACCTGAAGTACTGGTCAAGGCAGAAGCAGCAACGTCGGAATGACTCTCGGAGGCAGTCGCTGGTGCAACGGGACCGGATGGAGGAACAATGCCCCTCTGACGAGCTACAAGGTCATCAGAGCGTTGATCCAAAGATGAAGCAGATGGAGGTTCAATCTGTTTAGCTACATGTGCAGATGCAGGAAATCCATGCTTGGAATAGCATGTGTCTTCTGTATGTCCAGAACGGTGGTAGAAGGTGCATGATGGCCGAACACGACCTCCCCTGCCTCGTGGTCCACGACCACTAAACTGATGATGGCCCCCACGACCTCGAGAAGCTGCCATAGCAGAAGCAGTCTGATTGGCAGTAGATGAAGGAACAGTAATACGACTCAGTCTGTGAAATGCTTCCTCCATCGGAGGAATAGTGGAATCTGCCAAGATCTGAGAACGTGTTGCCTCGTACTCTAGATAAAAGGCTACCAGGAATACACCAACCATAGTGGCATTCCGGTACGTCTTCTGTTGCTCAGGAGTAGCTGTGAGAGGCATGAAGCTGTAGAGCTTCTCGAACATTCCACGTAAAGACGTGTATAATGAGTGTAACGGTCGGCCAGTCTGTTTGTTTGTGAAGATGTCATGTTGCAGTTGCAGAATCTTCGTCTCATTATTTTTTTTTTGAAATCCAGAAGCAAAAGGGATACACTCGACGGTGCACTCCCCAAAAATCTTATTCAATAAAAGAAGGGAACAGGGAGGACAACAAAAAGAAAAACAACAAAAACCACACTACAAAGTCATTACGACGTCCAATCCCTCACCAGGTGTTTTGCAAAAGCTCCCACATTCTCCTTGTAGAACCTTTCGCCCGAGAACAATAGGTCATTTCTCCCCCGCCAAACCGCCCATAGCACGGCAACCGGGTATAGCATCTCCAGCCTCGGCCTCCCCTTATTAGCCCGAAGCGAAGACCAGAACGATTGGAGGTCAATCATGCAACACCAACCCAAATCAACCTCCTGCCAAATCTCAACCACCTTGGGGCATAAAAAAAATAGGTGCTCCACAGACTCAACTGCCGCATCGCAAAGAAGACATCTATCGGAAATCACGCCTAAGAGCCGGGCACAACGGTCTCTCGTCATCAACCTCTTCCTCCTCAACAGCCATAAAAAGAAGCCAACCCGCTCCGGAAGCTTCAGAGCCCATAGAAAGGCACAATCAAGAGTGATACTCTCCGACAGCGACGGTAGCGGCCTAGTGATAGCGCCAAAGTCCTTCTTGACCGTGAAAGGGGACTCCCTCCAACACTAGTGATCTTCGTCTCATTCTTTGCATGTGAATATGTAGCAGCCAGAATATCCCACATTGCGTTTGCAGTGGGCTGATGGAGAATATCGTTGGCAATCTCAATTGCCAGAGTTCCTGATAGCCAAACCTCGGCATATGCATTATCTGCCTCCCATGAGGCGTTGACCCCAGTCTTCTCAGCAGGCTCTTCCTCAGTAAGAATGTGCTTCTTATCGGTCGACTTCATCATACTCATGAACTGCATTGCCCACAGTTCGTAATTTGACCCATCCATCTTCACAATGGGCGCTGGACCTCTGAAGGCACCTGTAGATGGAATATCTGCCTTGCTTTCTAACATGATGATAATAGAAGAGTAGGGTAGTAGACTGAAGATATGATCGTCTACACGGACATTCACAGGTTTAGTTGCATGTGTAGACTCAAGCAACCAAACCCATAAACTTGGAAACGCGAGCGAGAGTCTCCTCTATCACGAAGGTACCCTAGGGTTAGGCGAACCCTAGGATATGGGACTGCTCGCAAGTCCTAGGAGGGTCGAGATGCGCTTGGTAGTAGTGCACAACCCTCGGTGTATGCGCATGCGCGCGCGAAACTAGGGCTGCACGCTCACGGGAACTGGGGCCGCACGCGCACAGGAGGAGGCACGGTGCCTAGGCAACACACATAGGAGGAGGCGCGAGACCTGGACGACTCGCGGTGCCTGGGCGACACGCACAGGAGGCGCGGTGCCTAGGTGCGCAGGAGGCATGCGTGAAGGACGTAGGCGACGCGCAGGGCCGCGTGGAGAGCGGCGCGCGAGGTCGCGTGAGGCCGCACGGGGAGAACCTGGGCGACGCGCGTGGAAGTTGAGCAGCGCACGTGTAGGTCGTACGAGAGGCCGAGGCGGCGGCGTGCGGAGGACTTGGAGGTGGGGGCTAGGGTTAGGGTTTGGTTCGAGAACTCCGATTTAGGCCCGTCGCTCCGATACCATGTTGGGAAAAAATAAGAGAGTTGTTTATTCCATACGCCCTAGGCTCTCTTATATAGGAGAGTAGCCTATGGGTAAATTACATCAAGAGTCTAGAAGAAAAGGGAAAATATGAAACGGTACAAAATAGCATAATATATATCTCTACAATAATCATACGTACTGAGGGAGAACTAGATCCGCGACTTCATAAGTGCATTGTCATGTTTCCAAGGTAAGTACTTGTCCTTCTCCAAGGCTTGTTTTCCTTTAAGACATGCTCTTCGTCATGTACATCCATGACATCAAGAATGTTATGTCCCCAATCGCGTAGTTTGTCCATTAGACTCGTTGATTAACGCAATAATTTGGATCTTCATTATGTAGAAAATGAGAATGCATGTGTAATCAGAGATAAAGAATATATAACAATAAAGAACACCGGGATTTAACGTGGAACCCTACTCCATAAGGAGCGGGATGAAATCATGGTAGATGGTGGTGCCCGCGCGGAAGTCGTTCACTTATGTGGTGTTCAAAAAATTGATGGGGCAACTTCATCTCGAGCATCACAGCCTTCGAAGAGCCCATAGCAAATGAATGGCACAGGTTTAGGATGGGAGGAGATGTGGGCAATGAACTAGACCATAGGGTCCTTATATAGGTAAATCCATATTCCTAATCCTAATTGGAGAAGGAAGAAGCCTTAATTCCTTTTTCTCAGCACCATTCTTTCAGTTTTCTCGCTCTAGGGGGGTGGCAGTGCAATTTTTCTACCCCTTCAACTAAAGAAATGCCTCTCCAATTCCCACCAACTCTAACCTTTATAAAAAAGTTTTTAGGAGGGGGAATACCTCTGCAATTTCCCAATTCAAATCCCAATTCCTATTTCCAGGGGATTCGAAATCCTTTGGAGAAAACTCATTCCCCCACGTTAGGGTTTCGTGTTTCCCGAATAGAGGATGGCAGCGGTGGCGGGATGGGTCGGATGGTCATACGCAGTGGCGCAACTGGTAGGGAGGCCTCGGGCGATGCTGAGGAAGGAGGTACGACTGCCCCAGCTCGCACACGTAGTGATGACCGCGCCTGACGCGTGCGCGATAATCGTTGTAGCTCGAGATCGAGCGGCGGCAGCACCGCGGGCGACAAAGGTGGCGCACCGGTGGTGCGCAGGCCGTGCGCGTATCGTGGCATCCATGGTAGTTGCTCCTTGGATGGCGAAGGTGTAGGCAGCAGGATGGTTGCAACTAGAGTGGAAGGTGGCGTGTGCTATAGCGACTGCGGCAGCCACGCGAGTTGCGCATTCAGCTATCGTGATGATGGTGTTTCTCGTTGGCGACCGTAAAGGGTGCATAACAGCGGATGGAGGTTCTCCACCTAAAGTCGTGTATGCATTGTGTGTGTTCTTGGGGTTGTGGAGGAGATCGGGCTGTTATGGTGGCCTCGACAGGCGACGGAAGCGATGATGTGACCTCTTGGACGGCACCTTCGGATGAGAATAAATCCAGAATTTTGGGTTCTTCATCCTCAGGATCTTCGTCGAATATGGGCCCTGCATCTTCATTTTCTTCTTATACAACAATTGTATCAAATAAATCTTCATCTTGAATGAAAATACCTTCGTTTTCTAGGTCGAAATCGGGTTGAACAACAGATACACCGCTCTGAATTTTGTTGTTAACGAGTGAATCTTCATCAATTGTCATGTCCAACCATGCTTGCACTTTGAAACTTGATACAAGGCAATGCTTGAACTTTTGTTGGTGTGAACGTGCATGTGAACCATGAGATATGCGGCTTAGATCGAACTCCATCTTCCTATATGTGATCGAATCGTCGAATCATAAGAATGATTCGGTTGCCATGCTCTGATACCAATTGATGCAAACAGAAAAATCGGAAAGGAGTGAGAAGAGATATTAGAACCGCAACGTGCTTCGAGTGGTTGAGAGAGGAACATGACGAGAGGAGAAACCCTAGAAATTTGAGAGAAAGGGGAGATAATGGTGGAGACAGTCTCCAAACCAAAACTCAATGCTTAATTCATAATATTTTCCCCTCAATAGACTAGCATCCCCTTTATATAAGAGGGGAGGATTTACAAAAAAGAAAGAAATTCAAATTCAAAATAACATCCTAATCGATCCTAATTGACTCTGACCGATTCTAAATGACTTAACTAATTTTATTTTCCAAAAACGTTGAGATTACAATCTCAATTTATTTAGATAAAATAAGCAAACTAATTAAAATAACTAATTAGGGATGGAAATCCCTGATTCGAAAAATCCCCAAATCAGCAATCTTCTTCAATTCGGATCGCCCTGTCGATTTGGGAATAATTGCATCACTTCTTATATAGCATCACTAGTAAAATCAAGTCCCACTAATAGACAATGCGAGACTAAACTTGTGGATGGATAATTAAACCTTGGAGGGATCCAGTTACCCATCTATCCACGCATAGTCTAACACTCCCCCTCAAGCTGGAGCATGCAATGCTTATCTTGGACAAATAGAAAGAAAACAATCACTCACACAATACAAGACACTACAGACAATATCAACTCAACGCATACTCTACCAGCTGAATGTTAAGAACATTGCTTCCCATATCATGTTGGTGGGGAGGAATTGAAGGGCTGGAATGTGAACTGAGTCTCCTCGTCTGTGAACGTGTGCTCTACATCTGTCAGAGTCACTGAAATTGGAATAAATCTCCTTGCCAAAGAACTCTACCCCGCAAGATTGCTTCATCTCTCTGAATGACTAAACAAACAATGTCATGGAAATATCCATACACAGATCTCCAAATATGGGTCTCTCTCATAAGGACCTCGAAATGGGTTCTCTCTCATAGGAACCTCCAAAGATCTCGTATTGGAGTCTATGAAGATATTTGTATTTTCATATTTCATATGTGTCTCTTTCTTATTCTCTTTTTCTATTTTCTACTTTATGTAATTTACCCATAGGCCTCTCTACTATCTAAGAGAGCCTAGGGTTCTCAGAAATAACAAGGCTCTTATTTTTCTCCAACATGGTATCAGAGCGGCGGTCCTAGACCGGAGCTCTCGATTCCCGAAAAAACCTAACCCTACCTCCAGCCCTTTCCTTGCACGCAACCGCCTCCTCGCCTCGCGCGCACGCGCCGCATCCTCTCCGACGCTGCAGCCTTGCGCTTCTCCCCAGCAAGGCCCGCGCGCACGCCTCGCGCGCACTGCGCACCTCACGCGCATCGCACGTCTCGCGCGCACAGCGCGCTCGCCTCGCGTGCACCGCGCGTTCGCCTCGCGCGCCTCGTGTGCTGTCTCGCGCTCGTGTGTTGCCTCAGCTTCGTCAGTTGGTTGATGGGTTGGTGTGCATGAGTCTACACGTGCACCCAAACCCATATATGTCTGTGTAGACACACAAACTTTGATTTCTTGCACCCATAGCAGTCTTCTTTCGGCAATATGTCCGAGAACAAGGTTGATGTACCCGCCACTGGCACATTCAGAGGTCCAACGCCTATTGTAAAAATGGACGGGACAAATTATGAGCTCTGGGCTATGCAGTTCATGAGCCTGATGAAGTCGAATGGTAAGAAGCATATTCTTACCGAAGAGGAGTTGGTGGAGAAGACTGGGGTGAATGCCTCGTGGGAGGCGGATGATGCGTATGCCAAAGTCTGGCTATCTGGGACGTTGACGATAGAAATCGCCAACGATGTACTACATCAGCCCACGGCTAAGGCTATGTGGGATATTCTAGCAGCGACATATTCGCAGGCGCGGAACGAGACCAAGATACTTTAGCTGCAACATGATATTTTTACAGTCAAGCAGAATGGGCGCCCCCTTCACTCACTGTAAATATCCCTACGAGGGATGTTTGAGAAGATCCATAGCTTCATGTTGTTGACGGCCACTCCTGAGCAGTAGAAGACGTACAGGAATGCTACCATGGTAGGTGTATTCCTGGCTACCCTTGATCCAGAGTACGATGCTGTCCGGTCTCAGATTCTTGCTGACGCTACTATGCCTCCTATAAAGGAAGCTTTTCACCGACTGAGTCGAATTACTGTCCCAAGCTCGACTGCCAGCCAGACACCTTCAGCGATGGCAGCCTCCAGGGGTAGAGGTGGCTCCTCTACCTTTCGTGGCCGTGGCCCTCGGGGTCGTGGGGGTCGGATTCGTCAACCATGCAGTTATTGTCGTCGCCCGGGTCACTCCGAGGATACATGCTACTCTAAGAATGGCTTTCCTGCATCGGCTCCGGTAGCAGAACAAGTTGAGTCTCCTGCACCTTCCTCGTTGGACCAGCGATTCGATGATCTTGTTGCCAGACTGAGGAATATCATGCCTCCTGATACAGCTCCTGGAGGTCAGTCAGATGTGGCCGTCTCTGCCTCTGCCAGTTCACCTTCCACAGCCAGTACTTCAGGTAGTTCTTATGCTCTCACATCTTGTGATGGATCTATGATTACAAACTAGATTATGGATTCTGGAGCGACACATCATCTCTGTGGGGACAAGGAGCAGCTCACTTCATATAAACCGGTCTCTTCAGGACGAACTGTGGTGATAGCCAATGGGACACATTCCCCGATCACAGGACAGGAGGAGATTAACTTGACACCTTCCATGAGATTGCAGAATGTGTTATATGCTCCCGATTTCTCTATAAATTTACTGTCCATTAGCTAAATTACAAAGGATTTAAACTGTCGAGCTATTTTTGACTCATCATCTCTTGTTTTTCATGACATACCCTCGGGAAAAGGGATTGGTTGTGGCTGTGAGCAGAATGATCTCTATCGTCTAGTCCATACTCCTTATGTCGGTGCATCTCTCCATTCTACAGGATCAGACTCTCCATATACCTGGCATCTTCGTTTTGGTCACCTCCTTCTTCAGAAGATGTGTCGTATTTTGCCCCAGATTTCTCCGAAGTCGTCCTTCCAATGTGAAGCGTGTCAGTTGGGAAAGCATCATCGGTCTACTTTCTCGAGTCGTCAGAGTCGGAGCAGTAGCTCCTTGTTCGAGTTAGTCTATATTGATATTTGGGGTCCAAGTTGTGTTCCTGACCACCAGGGACAGATTCTATCTGGTTGCAGTAGATGATTTTTCTCGCTTGTCCTGGGTGTTTTTATGGAAGAATAAATCTGAAGCAGGAAATGTGATTCAAATGTTTATCAATGAAGTTCAAAATGTTTTCTCTTCTTCTGTGAAAATTGTGCGTTCTGACAATGCATTGGAGTTTTGTACTAGAGCTTTATCCTTGTTCTTTTCATATCGTGGTATAATTCATCAAACTTCATGTGCTTACAGTTCACAACAAAATGGTGTTGCAAAGCGGAAACATCGCCATCTATTGGATATCACTAGAACCCTACTTATTCAGAGTCATGCTCCACGTTCGTTCTGGGGTGATGCGTTTCTCACAGCTTGCTACTTAGTAAATCGCATGCCCTCATCTGTCTTGGGTGAGAAAACTCCTCTCTCTATAGCCTTTCCTGAGAAGGAGTTGTTCTCTCTTCCACCCTGTGTCTTTGGCTGTGTTGGTTTTGTCCATCAGTTTGTGCCAGGTCTTGATAAGCTCTCTCCCAGGGCTATCAAATGTGTGTTTGTAGGATACTCCAGGACACAGAAGGGATATCGTTGCTTTGATCCGCCGCGTCGAAAATATTTTGTTAGCGCCAATATCACATTCTTTGAATCTGTGATGTTTTTCTCTCCTACAGGTGACAGAATGACTACTTCCCATTCTGATACTAAGGTCTTCATGCCACCTCCTCCTATGAGTCAGTTACCTTCTATGCCATCTCCACCACCACCTCCTGTCATACCTTCACCTCCACCTTTACCACCTCAAGTAACCATTGTCCCCCTGTTACCAAAAGACTATACTTGTCGGTCCTCCTCTGCTCAAGGCCATGGTTCGTCATCCAGCAGCCCTCAGGTTGGTTCTGAATAACTTGATTTCTAACGATGAGTCTGAGGATATATTGATACAGGGAACACAGTAGGATGATGATCATGGAGATTTGGACGTGCCTATCGCTATTCGAAAGCAGAGGCGTACTTGTGCTTCCTATCCACTTGCTTCCCATGTCTCTTTTCATCGCCTTACAGGCGATTTACAGAGATTTGCAGTAGCTCTATCTGCAATAGAAGTTCCACGCAATTATCAGGAGGCACTACAAGATAGCAAATGGCGTCTTGCTATGGAAGACGAAATGGTCGCGTTGCAGTCCCGTGGAACTTGGACACTTGTTTCTCCTCCTCCCGGAGCGTCTATTGTTAGCTGCAAGTGGGTGTTTACTGTTAAATACCATGCAGATGGAAGCCTTGATCGGTACAAGGCAAGGCTCGTGGCACGTGGTTTTAGTCAGACCTATGGAGTTGATTACTTGGACATGTTTTCTCCAGTTGCTCGACATTCTACTTTGCGTATCCTTCTTTCAGTTGTTGTAGCACGTGATTGGCCGTTATTCCAGCTTGACATAAAAAATGAATTTTTATATGGAGATCTACAAGAGGAGGTCTATATGCAGCAGCCTCCGGGGTTTGCTGCTGAGGGGGAGTGTCAACAGGTTTGTAGACTCCATAAGGCAATATATGGCCTTAAACAGAGTCCTAGAGCGTGGTTTCAAAAGCTTTCAGATCTGATTGAACGACATGGATTCAAGAGGTCAAATGCAGACCATTCCTTATTTGTGCAGAAGACGTCTAGAGGTATTGTTGTTATCATGGTGTATGTTGATGATATTGTTGTTACAGGAGATGATGAGCAGGGAATCAAGATGGCGAAAGAATTTCTGGGCAGTCAATTTGTGACTAAGGATCTGGGCACCCTAAGGTATTCTTGGGTTGGAATTTGCTAGAAATGCACAGGGTCTTGTGATGACCCAAAGAAAGTATGTTACAGATATGCTTGCAGAGACAGGCATGATTGGAAGTCGACCTTCCACGACTCCTATGGATCCTAGCATGAAGCTATATGATGATGATACAGATGAAGTTGATAAGAGAAGATACAAAGAGATGGTTGGAAAACTCATTTATGTTACAATTACCAGACCGGATATTGCATTTGTAGTGAGTCGAGTGAGTCAATTCATGGAGCAACCTTGACATGTATATATGGACGCAATACATATGATATTGAGATATCTAAAATCATCTCCAGGCTCAGGATTACTATTCAAGAAAGGAGACACACTCTATGTATCCGCATATGCTGATGCGGATTATACAGGTTGTCCTAAGGATATGAAATCGACTTCGGGATTTGCAATATTTGTTGGCACTTCTCTCATTTCTTGGAAAAGAAAAAAACAAACTGTTGTAGCAAGATCAAGTGCCGAGTCCGAATACAGGGCTATAGCTCAAGCAAGTACAGAATGATGTGGGTCCGAGCAGTGCTATGTGATCTAGATGTAGAGGTTCCTCTACCCATGGAGTTACACTGTGATAACCAGGCTGCCCTATTCATTGCAAACAATCTTGCATTCCATGAGAGAACAAAACATATTGAGATAGATTGCCACTACACCAGAGACATGATTCAGAAGGGAATGATCTCTACTTCTCATGTCAGCTCTGGAGAGCAAACCGCGGACATCTTCACCAAGCCACTGCCCAGAGGATCATTTCAAAAGTGTTCATCCAAGCTGAGCATGATTGATATCTATGCTCCAGCTTGAGGGTGGGTGTGAAGATATTTGTATTTTCATATTTCATATGTGTCTCTTTCTTATTCTCTTTTTCTGTTTTCTACTTTATGTAATTTACCCATAGGCCTCTCTACTATATAAGAGAGCCTAGGGTTCTCAGAAATAACAAGGCTCTTATTTTTCTCCAACAATGATCACTAGAGAATGGATTGAGTCTCCTCGTCAAAGAACTAGGTCACTCGAGCACGGAGTGCTTCGAAGTTCGAACTAGTGGAATATGGAATATGGATGCTCTACACAATACTCCACATTTCTACATACTTTTCGAGAAAACAATGGCGTCGACCAAGTTGAGAGAAGCAATTGAAACAAAAGGGGATCAATCTTAATCTTTTCTTTCTTCTTCCCTTTTTCACATAAGCCGCCTTTTTTCGACTTTCCTCTTCTTTTTGCAATCGGTCTCTTCCCCTTTTTTGTTACATACCTTTTTGTTAAGTGGAGCAGCAACCCACTTGGGCACAAAACCTCTTGCTTTCCCCCCTTGATGCAATTATTCCCAAATCAACATGGCGGTCCGAATTGAAGAAGATTGCTTATTTGAGGATTTTTCGAATTAGGGATTTTTGTCCCTAATTAGTTATTTTAATTAGTTTGCTTATTTTATCTAAATAAATTGATATTATAATCTCAACATTTTTTGTAGATGAAATTAGTTAAGAGTCAATTAGAATCGGTTAGAGTCAATTAGGATCGATTAGGATGTTATTTTGAATTCGAATTTCTTTCTATTTCCGTAATTCCTCCCCTCTTATATAAAGGGGATGCTAGTCTATTGAGGGGAACATATTATGAATTAAAATCATGTTTTGGTTTGGAGAGTGCCTCCACCTTTATACCCCTTTTCTCCCAAAATTCTAGGGTTTCTCCTCTCACCTCGTTCCTCTTTCAATCACGCGAAGCGCGTCTCGGTCTTCTTCTCTCTTCTCATCCCTTCCCGTTTTTCTATCTGCATCAATTGGTATCAGAGCATGGCAACCGAATAATTGTTACAATTCGAAGATACGATCACATATTGGAAGATGAAGTTCGATCTAAGCCGCCTATATCATGGCTCGCATGCACGTTCGTACCAACAAAAGCTCAATCATTGCCTCCTATCAAGTTTTAAAGTGCAAGCATGGTTGGACATGAAAATCGATGAAGATTCGCTCGTCAACAACAAAATTCAGAGCGTTGTATCTGTTGTTCAACCCGATTTCGACTTAGAAAACGAAGGTATTTTCGTTCAAGATGAAGATTTATTTGATACAACTGTTGTACAAGAAGAAAATGAAGACTCAGGGCCCATATTCGACGAAGATCTTGAGGATGAAGAACCCGAAATTCTGGATTTGTTCTCATCCGAAGGTGTTGTCCAAGAGGTAGCATCACCACTTCCGTCGACTGTCAAGGCCACCATAACCGTTACATCTCCTCCACAACCCCAAGAACGCACACAATGCATCCACAACTTTAGGTGGAGAACCTCCAGCCGTTGTTTTGCACCCTTCATGGTCGCCAACGAGAAACACCCTCATCACGGCTGCCGAATGCGCAACTCGCGTGGATGTTGCAGTCGTTATAGCACGTGTCGGCATCCACTCCAGTTGCAGCCATCCCGCTGCCTACACCTATGCCATCTAAGGAGCAACTACCATGGAGGCCACGACACGCGCACGGCCTGCGCACCACCGGTGTGCTGCCTTCGTCGCCCGCGGTGCCGTCGCCGCTCGATCTCGAGCTACAGCGGTAATCGCACATGCGTCAATCGCAATCATCACCGCGCGTGCGAGCTGTGGCAGTCGCACCTCCTTCCTCGAGGCCTCCCTACCAGTTGCGCCACTGCGTACGACCATCCGACCCAGCCCGCCACCATTGTCATCCTCTATTCGGGAAACACGAAACCCAACGTTGGGGAATGAGTTTTCTCCAAAGGGTTTCGAATCCCCTGGAAATAGGAATTGGAATATGAATTGGGAAAATTGCAGAGGTATTCCCCCTCCTAAAAACTTTTTTATAGAGGTTAGAGTTGGTGGGAATTAGAGAGGCATTTCTTTAGTTGAAGGGATAGGAAAATTGCATTGTCACCCCTTGGAGCGAGAAAACTTAAAGAAAGGTGCTGAGAAAAAGGAATTAAGGCTGCTTCATTCTCCAATTAGGAATAGGAATATGGGATGCACCTATATAAGGACCATATGGTCTAGTTTATTTTCTACATCTCCTCCCTTCCTAAACATGTGCCATTCATTTGCTATGGGCTCTCTGAAGGTTGTGATGCTCGAGATGAAGTTGCCCCCATCAATTTTTGAACACCACATTAGGGGAACGACTTCCACGTGAACGCCGCCATCTGCGCCACATATGTTCTTCAGGCCGGAACTTGACGACTGCAATCACCGCACCAAGAACACATGGATCCCACCTTTCGCTCCACATCTTTTCTTTCAACATGGGATCAAGAAAGCAGGCATCAAAAAGTCACGTCTCAAGCCGGAAGATAAAGCAATTCGTCAGGAGACGACTTTTTCAAGTAGGGGAGAATTGATGCAATTATTTCCAAATCGACAAGGCGACCTGAATTGAAGAAGATTGCTGATTTGGGGATTTTTCGAATTAGGGATTTGTGTCCCTAATTAGTTATTTTAATTAGTTTTCTTATTTAATCTAAATAAATTGAGATTGTAATCTCAACGTTTTTGGTAGATAAATTTAGTTAAGAGTCAATTAGAATCGGTTAGAGTCAATTAGGATCGATTAGGATGTTATTTTGAATTCGAATTTCTTTCTATTTTTGTAATTCCTCCCCTCGTATATAAAGGGGATGCTAGTCTATTGAGGGGAACATATTATGAATTAAGCATTGAGTTTTGGTTTGGAGAGTGCATTCACCATTATCCCCCCCCCCTTCTCGCAAATTTCTAAGGTTTCTCCTCTCGCCTCGTTCCTCTCTTAACCACGCGAAGCACGTCGTGGTCTTCTTCTCTCTTCTCATCCCTTCTCATTTTTCCGTCCGCATCACCCCTCCTTTGTTTCTCTTCAGCAGCATCCCAACATTGGGTCTGAACTAATTCCCCCTCTCTCTTTTCTTTAAGGCTATGGCCCATAGTTTGGCCCGAACTGTTCTCCCTCGCCCTTTTAGTTTTAAATACAGCAGACCATTTGACATCTAGAGCAAAACTGAAGCAATACATTTTTTATGCAAGGGGATTTTCTCCCTTCCTCCATCACAAGTAGGGTTCCCTATACATAATCCAAAGTCGCCGCCTCTTCTTCTACTATATCTATGCAAGGGGTTCCGATGGGATGAACCCATCTTGCATCACCCATTACATCGCCACCTTCTGCTTCAGATCTGGAATCCAACACTTGGATTTGAACGTGCGCAAAAGCTAGAAGTAAGAATATCCATCGTGTGCTGGATGAAGCCATCGCATATGGAGAAGGGGGTGGTACTGCATTGCTATGCGACAATAGTGAAGCTTCATGCGCCATTTAGGGTTTTGAAGAAACCGTCTCCATCGTTGCCAACACCAAAATGCAAGAACCTAGGGGATGGTTGACAACGCCTTTGACAGCAAAGAAGGAGAAGGCCAATTACACATTTTATTCGCCTTTTCTTAAGGTTCTAGTAGGAGGGAGACAATGGCATATTTGATTAGCTATTGGACCACTAGTCTGCAATCGTCGCTTTTTACCGTGTTGGGAAAATCAATGAACGTTTTTTTTTCTTTTGAGGAACAAATCCCTCCTTATAGAGGAGAATGAATGATAAAAGAGGTATGTAGGTGTTGTGATGCTAAACATGAAGAAACAGAAATGCAATTATCTCAATAGACCCCATCAATTGGCCCCTACCACAGATCAACTCATTCCCTCTCCTCTTCAATTGCACTGCTAAGTCCCGGCCACCCTTTAAGGAATTGCCCAGGTCAAAGAAGTTGCCCTGTTACCATAGTAACTAACACCAAAACACCCAAGTGCTCCCTTCCTAAAAAGCGACACAAGTTATTTCCCTTAATTTACCTCCATATCCCGACATAACAAGACCCCAAGTATGAGCATGCAAAAGGACCGTGTTGCCCTCGCTCTACAGTATATCCTTGTTAGTCGACATTCTTCTCCTCCCTTAAGCCTCTAATGTTCAAAGTAAGAATGTGTATTAACAATCCAATGAACTCCCCTCCACCTCCCTGCGCCTAATATCCACCTCTCGACCATTATCGCCACCAACCTTCCTCTAAAAAACCATCATTTCCCTCTCCAACACCTACATCGTATCTCCCCCTATACTCCACAGCATCCCTCTCCTATTTTTTGGGTATCGCCATGTGTCATCCTTTACCCTCAATCGGACACCCACCCTTATGCACCCACCAACCGCAACCCCTCATTTACTATTCATCGTATCCCATCTTCCCCTTGGCTACCCCACACTTAATCTCAGGCATGTAGGAAAACCCAACCTCAGCATCCCCTTCTTTCTCCTTTTCCCTTCATGCCCTCTCTAATGAGTGTTATCCCCAGTCAATGCCACTATGGTCACTTCCTTCGAACACCATATCTCCCATCCTCCCTACAACGAGTCGTCACAAGTCGTGACCACCTTCCTAGCTCTCCATAGCTCCTTCCCACATCCCCACATCAACCACCATCGCATGCTCCCTCTTCCTGTCAAACCGCCATCACCCAACACCAAATCAAGATTCTCGATGAGCCATCTCCGGCCAACCCTAGATCAATCCATCAAGTATCACTTGAATCATGCCCTCCTTGAATCAAACACACCATCGAGCAGGTCAATCCCCTTGAGACCCTCAACACCCCACATAGTCCTTCATGGGTACCGCTCCTCAAACACTGCCCTCCAACATCACTCTGTGCCTCTCATCCCTTCCTGCTAAAACATCGCACAACACCTCATTGCCCTCCGCTCATTCTCTAGTGCACAGTTGGATGACACCCTCCCAAGGCTCTGGTGACCCAACTCCTGAGAAAACATAATAGAAGTAAATTCGTCTGGGCGGTACCTGTGGAAACTTATTCCACGGAACACCCAGGTGAACTTATAATTTGTTAAGTACCCCAAGGAAGCCGTCACTTCAAGTCACGGCTTCCATTGGGGTTTATTTACATGGGAAAAACGCATGGAAGCCGCCTCTTGAAGATGTGGCTTCGGTTTTGGCCAAAGCCGCCTCTTCAAGAGGCGGCTTCCATGTAAATATATCACATGTAAACATACCCCAATGGAAGCCGTGATTTGAAGTGACGGCTCCCTTGGGGTATTTAACAAATTATAAATTTGCCTGGAGGTTCCGTGGAATAAGTTTTCACGGGTACCGCCCAAACAAATTTACTTCAAACATAATATGATATGAAGCGAAACCCTTCCTGCGCTAATATCTGGAGGGGGGCGCATCTCAACCATTGACCCAGATCCAAGTTCCATATGACAACCAGGAACCAAAACTGCATCTAAAGGACTGCCCTTGTCCGAAAATCTGTCTCTGTTGACCTCCCCTACACATCCATCCCTTTAGAAGCAACACGAAATGGTAAAGCTCCCCCTCCCACAACCCCTACTACCGCAGTCCCCCTTCCGTGCAACACAAGTTGTGTCATACGCCCAAAACAAGATAAGCTATGTTGTTTAATAAAGTGCTTTCTACCTGCTTACCCAAGCATTCATCAATTACACACGTCACCGTCATCTTTGGTCGTTGGCTTTTGTTGATCTTTTCTCACATTGGAAACATGATTCCAAAAACCACAATTGTGTATACTTAGATGCCACCGATCATGTTTTCTCAAATCGTATTAGTGTTCAAGGTAGGTGATATCCACGATGAACTTGACAGAAATGTTTAACCATAGTTGAGAGACTTTCTCTCCAGATATAATCAAAACATAAAATGGGTCACCGACTAGATTTTATCCAAACAATGATTCACAAGGTTGAAATGCGTCTATTTGAAAGAAAAATATATTATTTAATTAGTCAGTTATCTCTAGTAAACAAAGTCTGATTTCATGGTGCATCCCAAAACAGAGCCTGAGTTACATAAGACTTACAGTGCAAGTTCCCGTGAAGCGCGGGGGCTGCAGAACCTCCCAGATTTGTCGATTCTCCTTGAGAGCTCCTTGTCGAGAGCCTGAGGCTCGACCTCTGTCTCCAACGCTTCGGCCACAGCAGACGGTGGTGGGCCAAGAGAATTGGAGGTGAGGGGAGGGATCCGACGGGTGGAGAAGGGCTTGGGATGGAGAGGGAGAAGGTGGGTGGTTCTGGGAGAGGGAGAGGAGGAGGAGAAGAGGAGGTTGAGAGGGAAGTGGGTCTTCGGGGAAGGGATGGACAGAGCGGTGGAGGCACCGCCCTCCATGGAAGCTGCGGGCTGCTCTCTAGTCTCTGCTCCTGTTCGAGGAAGGTAGGAGATAAGGTGCGACTTGGTTGTAGTTAGTGTGATGTAACAAAGGTTTTATAGGTTATGGGTTTAAGGGTGGTTTTCCTAATCATTTGCTTTTTCTTTCATACACGGCCATTTCTACAACTCCGTATTCGTGCATTTGTCCCCATGAAACTTTCGATATTATTTATGCATATAAACTTGTATCTTTGATATAAATCTTATATTTTAAAAAAGAGGGCCGAGAGGCTGCTGCGTGTAGCAGCCAAGCTGGCTGCTACATGTAGCATTCTCCCCCAATTTTTTTTATTTTTTTGGCGAAATTTCACCATGTATATTCATCTATATATCCCTCCTACATGTCATTCAAATTTCGCGAGAAACAAAGACTCCTAAGCCCTCCATCTAGACCGGGTAATTTTTAACGGTCTGAAATTTGTTGTAATCTACCTCTTCTACATGGACGGCTTAGGAGTCTTTGTTTCTCGCGAAATTTGAATGACATGTATGAGGTAATATAGATGAATATACATGGTGAAATTTCGCAAAAAAATAATAAAATGTGGGTGAGAATGCTACATGTAGCAGCCAGCTTGGCTGCTACACGCAGCAGCCTCCCTTTTCTGTTTAAAAAATATGTATTTTTATGCATCTGAGATGTAGAAAAGGAATCTCATGTCCAAAGCGGTATCGGAGAGATTTGTGAAAAAAATAATCAAATCTAAAAAATGAGGTAAATGAACAAATTCGGTTAATCTCGTTAAAAGAGCCATTATTAAGCTTCATTAAATCAATCTTATTAAAGTTTCTTTCAATACAACCAATTCAAGAAAGAAAAGAATATATTAAATAAAAAATGTAAAGGACAAGGCCCCCTCCTCTCTCTCCATGTAGGCTTTCTCAATGTATATATCAACATAGACCCCACCCCCCAAATCAAATATTTATATTCGAACTTTAATCAAAATTTTGGTAATGTTTATGCATCTAAAAATATATTTCAATCAAGTCCAATAATGAGAAGTACTAACCATAAATGAAAATTTTCTTATGTTTTGGGGCTCGTAGATCCTATAGAAAGCCAATATAGTAATCGTATGATTACAAATCAAGGGCTAAAAACGAAACCACCTTCCAAACTAATGATGATTTTCGTTTTATTAGCATTCTTAAACGGCAAAAAAGATACGTGTGTGGATTTAGGGATGCATGATTAACCAATCGCATACAATGAAGGATGATGAAAAATAATATTTTAAGAGAAAGGAAAGGTGCTATGTTTACAAAAAATAGAACAATTAATGAGTAGATGGGTCGTCTAAAGGTTTTTTTGCATTTGATTGAAGTAGAATAACATTTTCCTTACCAATAATAAAGACCGCGAGTTTAATTCTACAAAAGCTTTACGAGAATTACAATTGAAAATTACTTTTTTTGAGAGGGGTTAATTTATAAATGCATGCATGTTTAACCGATCACCTACAATAAAGGAACATGAGAATTACTATTTTAACAGATATAGATCCACTTAGTTTACTAAAGTAAAACAATTAGTGATCATATGGGGTGTCGATAGGCTATAATTATTCGCATTTGATTGAAGGATAATATTTTTTTAAAAGAGAAGATAAACCGCAACTTGGATTCTACATATGCTTTATGTAGAGACGGAGGGAGGGGGCCCGACCTCTCCATTGATGGATGTTTGTTCCTATTTTTTAGAACTTTGGCCTCCCCGTTGATAGAAGTTTTTTCCTATTTAATTTTGGTCTCCTCAAAGCAATTCTTCCCTCCTATTCCAAATCCTAATCGATTACAATATTAAAAACTAAAATATTCAAATAAAAATCCCAATCAATTTATACTATAAA